>AWWV01009520.1:0-37353 GCA_001974805.1 Corchorus capsularis | reverse complement strand
CTGAAATACTCATAAAAAATATATAATTCAATGCCAAAAAGTTATAAGGATTTTTCACTTTTCTAACATCGATTTTCCTATTTTTCTGAATTAATTTCTAATGAAATTGAAAGCGGTTTCCGATGCTCATAAAAACAAATCCTTAAATCCAATGTACCTGAAGTTTGGTTATATGAATATAGATATATCAAGGAGTCTCGGCACCAAAAATCATGCAAAACTGTGTCGGGGCCCCATAACGCGTTTTTAGCTAAAAAACACGATTTCGACAAAAATTTTGAAAAAAGTAACCCGAAATATTTTTCCTCAATTTTTTGCAGAATTACTCATAAAGAATATATAATTCAACACCAAAAAAATACAAGGGCTTTTCACTCTTCTAACATCGATTTTCCTATTTTTTTAATTAATTGCTAATGAAAATAAAACCGGTTTCTGATGCTCGTAAAAATAAATCCTTAAATTCAACGTGGCTAAGATTCTGTAACAAGAATAAAATTATTTCAAGGAGTCTCGGCATCAAAAATCACGCAAAACTAGGTCGGGCCCCCCAAAACACGTTTTTAGCCAAAAACCGTGATGGTTAGTTACACGATTTCGGCTAAAATTTTGTAAAAATTGACCCAAATTATATTTCCTCTATTTTTGGCCGAAAAACTCATAAAGAACATATAATTTAATACCAAAAAGATAAAAGCGCTTTTCACTTTTCGAACAACGATTTTCCTATTTTTTCCTGCATTAATTGCTAATGAAAATAAAAACGGTTTCTGATGCTCGTAAAAACAAATCCTTAAATTCAACGTGGCTGAGATTCAGTAACATGAATAAAGATATTTCAAGGAGTCTCGGCACCAAAAATCACGTAAAACTAGGTCGGGGCCCCTAAAACACGTTTTTAACCAAAAATCGTGATGGTTAGTACACGATTTTGGCTAAAATTTTATAAAAATTGACCCAAATTATGTTTCCACTATTTTTGGCCGAAAAACTCATAAAGAATATATAATTTAATACCAAAAAGATAAAAGCGCTTTTCACTTTTCGAACAACGATTTTCCTATTTCTTCCTGCATTAATTGCTAATGAAAATAAAAACGGTTCTGATGCTCGTAAAAACTAATCCTTAAATCCAATTAGGCTGAGATTCAGTAATATGAATAAAGATATTTCAAAAAGTCTCGGCACCAAAAATCACACAAAACTAGGCCGGGGCCCCATAACGCGTTTTTAGCCAAAAACCGTGATGGTTAGTACACGATTTCAGCTAAAATTTTGTAAAAATTGACCCGAAATATTTTTCCTCAATTTTTGGCCGAAATACTCATAAAAAATATATAATTCAACACGAAAAAGATATAAGGGCTTTTCACTTTTCGAACAACGATTTTCCTATTTTTTTCTGAATTAATTGCTAATGAAAATGAAAACAGTTTCTGATGCTCGTAAACACAAATCCTTAAATCCAATGTGGCTGAGATTTAGTAACATGAATAAAGATATTTCAAGGAGTCTCTGCACCAAAAATCACGCAAAATTGAGCCGGGGTCCCAGAACGCTTTTTTAACCAAAAACCGTGATGCTTAGTACACGATTTCGGTTAAAATTTTGTAAAAATTGACCCGAAATATTTTCCCTCAATTTTTGGCTGAAATACTCATAAAAATTATATAATTCAATGACAAAAAGATATAAGGGTTTTTCACTTTTCGAACAACGATTTTCCTATTTTTTCCTGAATTAATTGCTAATGAAATTGAAAACGGTTTCTGATGCTCGTAAAAGGAAATCCTTAAATCCAACGTGGCTGAGATTCAGTAACATGAATAAAGATATTTCAAGAAGTCTCGGCACCAAAAATCACGCAAAACTGGGTCAGGGCCCCAGAACACGTTTTTAGCCAAAAACTTTGATGGTTAGTACATGATTTCAGCTAAAATTTTGCAAAATTTGTCCCGAAATATTTTTCCTCAAATTTTGGTCGAAATACTCATAAAAAATATATAATTCAACACCAAAAGGATATAAGGGCTTTTCACTTTTCGAACAACGATTTTACTTTTTTATTTTCTGAATTAATTACTAATGAAAATGAAAACGTTTTCTGATGCTCATAAAAACAAATCTTTAAATCCAATGTGGCTGAGATTCAGTTACATGAATAAAGATATTTCAAGGACTCTCGGCACCAAAAATCACGCAAAATTGAGCCGGGGCCACAGAACACGTTTTTAGCAAAAAACCGTGATGGTTAGTACACGATTTCGGCTAAAATTTGTAAAAATTGACCAGAAATATTTTTCCTCAATTTTTTTCCGAAATACTCATAAAAAATATATAATTCTACACCAAAAAGATATAAGGGCTTTTCACTTTTCGAATAACGATTTTCCTATTTTTCCTGAATTAATTGCTAATGAAAATAAAAACAGTTTCTGATTCTAGTAAAAACAAATCCTTAAATCCAACGTGGCTGAGACTCAGTAACATGAATAAAGATATTTCAAGGAGTCTTGGCACCAAAAATTACGCAAAATTGAGCCGGGGCCCCAGAAAGCGTTTTTAGCCAAAAAAACCGTGATGGTTAGTACACGATTTTGGCTAAAATTTTGTAAAAATTGACCCGAAATATTTTCCTCAATTTTTGGCAGAAATACTCATAAAAAATATATAATTCAACACCAAAAAGATATAAGGCCTCTTCACTTTTCGAACAACGATTGTCCTATTTTTTCCTGAATTAATTGCTAATGAAAATGAAAACGGTTTCTGATGCTCGTAAACACAAATCCTTAAATTCAACGTGGCTGAGATTCAGTAACATGAATAAAGATATTTCAAGGAGTCTCTGCACCAAAAATCACACAAAATTGAGCCGGGGCCCTAGAATGCGTTTTTAGCCAAAAACCATGATGGTTAGTACACGATTTCGGCTAAAATTTTGCAAAAATTGACCCGAAATATTTTTCCTCAATTTTTTGCCGAAATACTCATAAAAAATATATAATTCAACACAAAAAAGATATAAGGGCTTTTCACTCTTTGAAAAACGATTTTTCTATTTTTTTCCGAATTAATTGCTAATGAAAATGAAAACAGTTTCTGATGCTCATAAAAAAAATCCTTAAATTCAATGTAGCTGAGATTCAGTTACATGAATAAAGATATTTCAGGGAGTCTCAACACCAAAAATCACGTAAAACGGAGTCGGGGCCCCGGAACGCGTTTTTAACCAAACTAATTATGATTTGGATCATTCAAATGATATTTTTTGCGTCGTTTATTTTGCTATCATTTACACTTATTTAGTTATTTTAACACTTAATGGGTCATCTCAGGGGTATAGCTTTGTAATGCTTTGAAAATATAAAATAGATGAGGAATTATCATTAGTATAATGTTACCATGGTTGGTTAAAATTACCCAAAAATGTAATGAATTATTGAGGCTTAGTTTGGTACATGGAAAAATGTTGAGGAAAAGAAAATTTTAAGGAAAATAAAATAAGTCAGAAAAGTCAAAATCAACATTTTGTTTGGATAGAATGTAAAACACTAAGGAATAATATATCAATAACAACCTCTTGATGGTTGAATATTGGCACGATAGTTTGAGTGCAGAGCTTTGGGGTATTCGACAAGGCTTCTTATGGCAAAGTCTATGTATATTGCTTCTTTGGTGATAGAGATGGATTCTATTGTGGATGTTCAGTTTCTTAAGGATCAATTAGCCTTTTCTTATCCTTGTTACGCTTTGGTTCGTGACTGTTGTGAGATCATTCAAGGTGGTTGGATTACAGAAATTAGACACATCTACAGAGAGGGTATTAGATGTGCAGATCTTTTGGCCACTTTAACTCATGATAATCCTCCGAGTGTGAGCTGGTGTGATGAACCTCCTATGCAACTACCTCTTCTTGAAGATGACAGGATAGGGGAGGGTGTTTTAAGGTCCTAATTTATGTTTTTTGTTCTTTCGTAAAATAAAATATAAAAAAAAAACTTTTGATGGTTGAAAATACCTCTTGATGACCCCCTCATTACTATAAGAAGATCTGCCCCTGTCAGTCTAAAGTGATTTTGCTAACATTAATTATTTTGGGCTGGACTTTGTACTGGATTTCTTTTGAGTCAGTACAAGGGCTTCACCCAATATACAAATGTAGGTGGGCTTCGCCCTATATTAATTATACATGATCTTCTATAACAAAATGCAAGTCAACTTCTATGTATTCTTTATATAATTTATTTTTAAGGTGAAGAAATTTGCTAGCCTAGTAGAATAATCCTAGATGCTTAATCAGGTTGAAACAATTGATGTAAGAGAAAAAATACTAAAAATTTTATGAACTTACTTGATAATGTAAAAAATGGTATATTTTAAATATGGATTGAGTTCAAATTAAGTTTAGGAAAAATAAAAATTAATGTCACTAAACGATTGCTGATCTGTTATTTTAGCTTTATTGGGAGTACATATCATTACCCAAAGTTAGGGTCAGCACTCAGCCATTTGATGATATATATATATATATATATATATATATCCATTTCTTGTTGACATTTATAATGTACGTCACGCTCTAAGAAAGAAAAAATCACGAGGAGCATGATGGGGATTTTTTTTTTTCTCTTATCATTTGCGATATTGAAGGATAAGCTAATCGCTCGCGCCTAAAAAAAATCCAAGCTTATCGTTATTACGGGCAACATCTGGGGAGATTCATGTGTTTATATCATAATATCATTTTTTATATGATTTTATAATGATTTTCGAGTTGAGTCTTATAGCAAGAAAAGCAATGTAAAAAGTATTCTTAATTTTTTAACCAAAAAAAAAAAGTATTCTTAATTCCCCTTTTTACAGGAGGGAGCAAAATTAATATGTTTGTTGAATTACAGCCTTAAACATTTAGAGCAGAAGGGAGTATATTAATTTCATACAAGTAGTCAAGGGATGCTCTTAATTTGCACTATAAATAATTAGGAACTCTCATCAATCATAGGCACAAAATAGTTCACAGAAATGAAGTCTCACCTTTTGGTATTTCCTTTTCTTTTGGCTGCTCTCTTCTTGTCATTGGCTACCTCGCTTAATAGTCATGAGAATTTTCTCCATTGCCTTTCTCTTCATTCCAACGATTCTTCTAATTTAATTACAGAAGTCATTTACACACAAAGTAATTCTTCATATTCATCTGTTTTGGAGTATTCTATGCATAATCTAAGATTCTCCACACCAGCTACTCCTAAGCCTTTGATCATTGTAACACCATTGCAGAATTCCCATATTCAAGCAACAATTTACTGTTCAAGAAAACATGGCCTCCAAATTAGAACTCGAAGTGGTGGCCATGATTTTGAAGGTCTTTCTTATGTCTCTGAAATCCCATTTGTCATCATTGATATGATTAATTTACGATCAATTGATATTGACGTGGAAAACAAAGTTGCATGGGTTCAATCTGGAGCAATTCTTGGTGAGCTATATTATAGAATTGCTGAAAAGAGTAAAACCCTAGCCTTTCCAGCTGGTATGTGTCACACAGTAGGAATCGGTGGATATTTTAGCGGCGGGGGTTACGGTTTATTATTTCGTAAATATGGTCTTGCCGTAGATAACATAATCGATGCTCAGTTCATTGATGTTAATGGAAGAATTCTTGACAGAAAAGCAATGGGAGAAGATTTGTTTTGGGCCATTAGAGGAGGTGGAGGCGGTAGCTTTGGAATTGTCGTCGCATGGAAATTAAATTTGGTTTCCGTTCCAGAAACGGTCACTGGATTAACTGTGACCAGAACTTCGGAGCAAAATGCAATCAAACTTGTGCACCGTTGGCAAGAAATCGCACACAAATTTCCTGACGGAACATTCTTTTCTGTTGCTTTAGTAAGTGGGAATTCTAGTCAAGATGGGGTTATAGCTAACTTTAATTTATTTTATCTAGGTGGAATTGATGATCTCCTTCCATTGATGCAAGAGAAATTTCCAGAGCTTGGAGTAGTGAAGGAAGATTGCACCGAAATGAGTTGGATTGAATCTATTCTTTATTTTGGCCTACTTAAAAATAAACCCTTGGATATTTTACTTGACAGGTCATTCCCAAGTCCTCTCATTCCTCCAGCCTTTAAAGCAAAATCTGACTATGTCAAGGAACCTATTCCTGAAACTGGACTACAAGGGCTATGGTCAAAGCTTCGGGAGGAAGAAGGAAAATCAGCAAGTTTACTTCTCGTGGCTTATGGTGGGATGATGGATAGGATTTCGGAGACAGAAACTCCTTTCCCACAGAGAGCTGGCAACTTATACAAAATCTTATATGTTGCGGGTTGGCAAAAGGAGGAGAATGATCAATCCCAAAGGTACATAGATTGGATTAGGAGACTTTACAGTTACATGAGCTCCTTTGTTTCGAAATCTCCAAGAGAAGCATATATTAACTACAGAGATCTTGACATTGGAACTAACAATATTAGTGGTGACACAAGTTATGCACAAGCAAGCGTTTGGGGTCATAAATACTTTAGGAATAACTTTGATAAGTTGGTGCAAGTGAAGTCCATGATTGATCCTGAGAATTTCTTCAAACATGAACAGAGCATCCCACCACGTGTTTATCCTTGTGAAAGGAGGGCAATTATATAAAACACAATAAATTATGTGGAGGGAAACTATAATCCTAATATAATCAATAATATGCTCTGTTCTTGTACGAAATAATTAGAGTAAAAATTTGATTATTTTCTTGATTTCATTTGTAGCGTGATTTATGAGTGCTATATATTAATTTGGAACAAGTTATTATATTTTAACAAACAATAAATTTCACACTTTCTTTCTCATTATTTAATTAATTATGTGCAAAACTCACAGAACATGAATAAATATATGAATAAATCCTTTTTGCCTTTCAAAAAAAATTATGTGCAAAACTGCGCGTATCTATATCTATATCCTTACTATACTATATATAAAAGTTACGAAGGTTGGGAAACTAGAATTTCATAGATGGGTTACTAGAATTTTATAAAGAAATTGTCAAAATTTCATAGGTTACAAACTTTCATAGATGGGTTACTAGAATTTCATAGTGAGGTTACCGAAATTTCATTGTGAGATTACCAAAATTTCATAGGTGGGTTTCTAGAATTTCATAAGTAGGCTACAAAAATTTCATATGCAGGTTACCAAAATTTTACAGGTGAGTTACTCGAATTTCATGAGGAGGTTACCAGAATCTAATAGGGACGTCACACGAATTTTATAGGTAGGTTACCAAAATTTTATAGCTAGATTACAAGAATTCCATAAAGAAGTTACCAAAATATCATATAGAGGTTAGCTTGATTTCATAGGTACCAAAATTTCATAATGTGGTTACATCTATGCGTGTGAGCTAATCTATGTTCCTACGCATCAAAGACTTGTACCCTAATCTATGTTCCTATGCATCAAAGACTTGTACCCATGTATAGGATCGTATATTATCACATGTCCTCTTAAAAAAATATTAATTTGTGGTAGAGTTTTAAAAATTTAGGTACATCTTTTTCTTTTTTGGCCGATTTAGGCACAGTTATTTAATCAATGATGATAATATAAACAAATATAGCAATGTTACCTTACATCACAAATTGATGGACTGTATATACCTGAAAAATCTAACACAAAGACTCCTGCAATTGAGATATCTAAAACATATAACATAGCTCTAATATTAAAAAAAAAACAGAAAGCACCACAGAGACTATCACACTTGATAATTTTATTTATAATTACCAAAACAATCCTTCTTATCTATTTTCTACATTTACAAGTTAGATTTGTTCGAGTCAAGTCGACTCACTATGAGGTAAACCTCTCCCAACAATGATTTTTCCATTCAAAAGACTCGAAACAATAACACACGATAAATAACATTTCCCATATCTAATGACTAATAGGAGTCTATATTTTTGGTACTTTCCATATCTTATTATTTTAAATATAATATTCTATACGATATACAAGTAGCCAACCGATGCTCTTTGCACTATAAATAAGCGAACACGAAATAAGCTCATATGCACCAAAATGAAGTCTTCACACTTTTTGGTCTTTCCATTTCTTTTTGCTCTCTTCTCGTTATCATGTGCAATTTCAGTTAATACTCATGAGAATTTTCTCCATTGCCTTTCCATTCGTTCCAATGACTCTTCTTTAACTGCCAAAGTCATTTACACACAAAGTAATTCTTCATATTCATCTGTTCTGGAGTATTCATTGCATAATCTTAGATTCTCCACACCAACTACCCCTAAACCTTTGGTCATTGTAACACCATTGCATACATCCCATATCCAAGCAACAATTTATTGTTCAAGAACACATGGGCTCCAAATTAGAACTAGAAGTGGTGGCCATGATTTCGAAGGTCTTTCTTATGTCTCTAAAATTCCATTTGTCATTGTTGATATGATTCATTTACGATCAATTGACATTGACGTGGAAAACAAAGTAGCATGGGTTCAATCCGGTGCAATTCTCGGTGAGCTATATTATAGAATTGCTGAAAAGAGTAAAACTCTTGCCTTTCCTGGTGGTGTTTGTCACACAGTAGGTGTTGGTGGGTATTTTAGCGGAGGAGGATATGGTATATTGTTTCGAAAATATGGTCTTGCCGCAGATAACATAATCGATGCTCAATTAATTGATGTTAATGGCAGAATTCTTGACAGAAAAGCAATGGGAGAAGATTTGTTTTGGGCCATTAGAGGAGGCGGAGGCGGTAGCTTTGGCATTGTCGTTGCATGGAAATTGAAATTAGTTTCCGTTCCAACCACTGTTACTGGATTGTCCGTCACTATAACTTCAGAACAAGACGCAATCAAACTTATTCACCGTTGGCAAGAGATTGCACACAAGTTTCCCGACGAAACATTCTCTTTCGTTACTCTAAGTAGTTCCAATTCTTCTCAAGATGGGATCAGCGCTAGGTTTGGTTTAGTCTATCTTGGTGGCGTTAATGAGATCATTAATCTTCCACCGATACAAGAGATATTTCCAGATCCAATAGTGACCGAAATGAGTTGGATTGAATCTATTCTTTATGTTGGCCGACTTCAAAACAGACCCTTGGATATTCTACTTGATAGGACTTTCCAAAGTCCTCTCCTTGCTGCAGCCTACAAAGTAAAATCTGACTACGTCAAGGAATCAATTCCTGAAACTGGATTAAAAGGGCTATTGTCAAAGCTTCGGGAGGAAGAAGCGAAATTGTCAGCTATAACCCTAGTGGCTTATGGTGGAATAATGGATAGGATTCCAGAAACAGCAACTCCTTTCCCACATAGAGCTGGCAATTTATACAAAATCATATATGTTACGGGTTGGCAAAAAGAGGAAAATCAACAATCCCAAAGGTACATAAATTGGATAAGGAGAGTTTACAGTTACATGAGCTCTTTTGTTTCGAAATCTCCAAGAGAAGCATATCTTAATTACAGAGATCTTGACATTGGAACTAACAATATAGTTGGTAAAACAAGCTATGCCCAAGCAAGTGTTTGGGGTCATAAATATTTCAAGAATAACTTTGATAAGTTGGTCCAAGTGAAGTCCATGATTGATCCTGAGAATTTCTTCAGACATGAACAGAGCATCCCTCCACGTTCCTCCTAGTGGAAGAAGAAGGGCAACTAGCAAACTAGGAGAAAACCATACAATTGATATGTTGAGGGAAATTATAATAACATCTTAATAATAAGTATAATAATGTGATGATCAGTATCACTTGGGCTTAATTGATGAATTGATCGATATATTTGAGCCGTAATATATTACTGCTCTTGTACCAGAAATATTAATACTAATAATGATCAGTTTGCAATTGAATTCCTTGTTTCAATTTCTTGCATGATTCATGAGTGCTATATTATGTATGCTTAATTTGCCTAATTAAATTGGAGCAATTATTAGACTTGAGGTGATTAATTATGAAAATAAATTTTACACTTTTCTTTTTCCCATATTTCATATATGATATAAATCTAGCTATCATGTTTGTACTGCAAAACATATCTATAGCTTTTAGATAAACTCACATCACAATTCACAGCTTGCAAATTGCGTTAAGCATTCAGTTTGTATTAGTTATTTTAATTTTGAAAGAAAAATCTTTGAGCTTTTTCTACCTTAGGGGATAACTTTTGGTTTCTGATGGTTATAAATGAAGGAAGAAAAAGAAATAAAAGGAAACATCTTTGAGTTTATCTATCTAACAATGAAAACAAACAGATAATTTTTAGAATTAAAGTACTACTTTTCCTTGGTCATACACTCATACTCATGATGTGATCTAGAGATTCAACGACGCCAAGGGATAGTGTAAAACAGAACATATTTGTTGAAAATCTGTTCTGCTTAATTCTGACTTTTGAAAGATATTTTGCGTAAAGTAACAAGTTAATTGGCAGAAAGGGACGGAATATATTGTTGCATTTCGTGTTCAATGTTTTCGGGGTGTTGCAATATCGTTTTCATATTGACTAAAATATAGGCGGCTATCTAATATATATGTTTATACACATCAAAGACTGATATACATAGGATTTGTTAAAGTGATAATATTTCACCTTTGACATGACTGAAGACTGCCCTATTTTTCCAGTCGATGTATAGGCCGTTCTATTTCAATTGTTTCTCTCCAACTACACGTATAGTCCCCTTCTGTTTTGATTATTTTTCCCTAATTACATGTGAGAGGGCGTGTTAAATTTTTTTTTTTATTCAAGTTGGCCTCTCCACTTATAGCTATCCCTAACTCATTATTCCTTTTTTGTAGAGTTTAAAAATTTAGGCACAAAATTTTTCATTTTTGGAAAATTAGGCACAACTATGTTATCAATGATGTGATAATAACAATGTCACATTTACATCAAATTTTTTTATTTAATTTTAAATTTTTAGTAAAAATTTTTCTATCTAGACCACTCCGTCATCAAATATACTATAGTATAGTATCCTTCAATATATATATACTAGTATAGTATTTTGGGGTCACTATGGGTCGGGTCCAACAATTAGGTGATAATTAAATCTTTAACAATTCTATAATGATTTATTGCTCAGAAAGACCCCTGAATTTACACAAAACGACCAAATAAGCCCTTAAACTCTAGTTGCAGCCAAATAAGCCTCTGAACTCTTAAAAATGTTAAATAAGTCATTTTCTGACGGCTGAATGCTGAAATAAGATCTAGATTGAAATATTAAAAACTTAATTAATTCTAAAATGGGATACTTGTCATCCTGTATTTCTTTTAACCCACTTGCACAATCCAAAAACTACACTGACAATGTATCAAATAATAACTCAAAAATAAAATAAAAGTCAAAATGAGCATTATGTGTCCAATGCAATAGCTAGAGGGCAAGAGACTAACAATTAGGAATTTGTTTTTGAAGGCTGGCCCCTCCTCTCTACTCAATAAATGAAAATCAGAAAACAGAGTAGGTAAGGGCTATAAACGATTTTAAAGATAAAGATTTAAAATAAAAAAAGGCCATAGAAAACAAAATTGGAAAGGATAGACTACACGTATCAAAATTAATTAATCAAAGTAAAGAAATCTTATTATTTTGTATAAATATAAAGAGCATTATTTGGATACAAGTATATTTTATTGTTTGGAGGCATTCAAATTTAAAGTTAAAAAAAAGTGTACTAATTAATACAAATATCTAGTATGTATAACCATTTAAAAAAAACCCCATTAAGACAAGTCAAAATGAAGTACTGTTATGTCAAAATTAGACAAATACATGCGTATGAGAAGTTAACTAGTTAAGAATTGAGACTTTGCCACTTGGTGGTTTCAAATACTTTGTTTCTTTTTCAATGAAACACCATTAGCTCGTGCTGAATATTCAAATTTCAAACGGATTTTTTAAAATGACTTTGCATTACATTTTGCTATCATTCACATCTACTTTAACATTTAATCATTCATATTATAGCTAGTTTTGCAATGCTATGAGAAAACTAAATTAAGAAAACAACAAAAGGAGGTATCTGACCGACCACTCCTACTATTAGTTAGTATATTAATAAGGTAATTGTTACAATTCAATACTGCACACAAACAAAGATTTGAAAACCAAAAATTAGAAATGTTTCCTTTTCTTTATGTTATTCTCCTCTTCTTGTCATGGAAAACTTCAGCTCAGCCTGCAGGAGAGGAATTTCTTCATTGCTTTTCCCTTCATTTTAAGAACTCCTCCTCCATTGCAAAAGTCATCTACACACCAAGTAATTTTTCTTCCTACGCATCAATTTTGAATTCTTCTATTCAAAATCTCAGGTTCGACTCCACGCCGTCTACCCCAAAACCATTGGCAATTGTAACACCCTTGCAACCATCCCACATCCAAGTAGCAATTTATTGTTCAAGGAAACTTGGATTGCAAGTCAGAACTCGAAGCGGCGGCCATGATTTTGAAGGTCTTTCTTATGTCTCCAAAGTTCCATTTATCATAATTGATTTGGTTAATCTTCGATCGATTGATATTGATGTGGAAAAAAAAGTTGCATGGGTTGAATCCGGTGCTACTATTGGTGAGTTGTATTATGCAATTGCTCAAAAAAGTAGAACTCTAGCGTTCCCTGCAGGTATTGGTTACACTGTGGGTGTGGGTGGGCATTTTAGTGGAGGAGGCTATGGTTCAATATTTCGGAAATATGGTCTTGCTGCAGATAATGTAATTGATGCTTATATTATTGATGTTAATGGGAAATTACTTGATAGAAAATCAATGGGAGAAGATTTGTTTTGGGCCATTCGAGGCGGTGGAGGGGGTAGTTTCGGAATTGTCTTGGCTTGGAAAGTAAAATTAGTTTCAGTTCCAGCTAATCTTACTACTTTTGCAATCCAAAAAACTTTAGAACAAAATGCAACGAAGCTTATTCATCGTTGGCAATATATTGCACATAAGTTTCCCAAAGAAGTCCATATGAGTGTAGTCGTAACAGGAATGAAATCAGGAGATCGTAAGATGACGATTCAAGCAATTTTTAGTTCTATATTTCTTGGAGGCACTGATGAACTTGTTTCATTGATGCAAAAGAGATTCCCAGAACTTGGATTGGTCAAAGAAGACTGCTTGGAAATGAGTTGGGTGGAATCCAATTTATACTCTGTCCAATTTCCAATTGGGGAACCATTGGAAAGATTACTTGAGAGAAGTCACAAGTCAGCTCTTTCCAAATTGTACTTCAAAGCAAAATCTGACTTCGTCAATGAGCCTATTCCCGAAAGTGCATTGGAAGGATTGTGGCCGTTGTTTTACGAGGAAGAAGCAAAATCTGCACCGCTGGTTATGGTGGCTTACGGTGGAAAAATGGCGGAGATTCCCGAGACCGAAACGCCGTATCCTCATAGGGATGGAATAATCACCGGAATCTTATACGTGGTGGATTGGGAAGAAAATGAAAATATAAACTCCGAGAAGTACATCAATTGGATAAGGAAAGTTTACGATTACATGACTCCTTATGTCTCAAAAAATCCACGACAAGCATATGTTAATTACAGAGATCTTGACCTTGGAACTAACAGCGAAGATGAGGAAGGTTATGGAAAATCAGCCAGCAATTGGGGTATGAAGTATTTTAAAAATAACTTCAAGAGATTGGTTCATGTAAAGACAAGAGTTGATCCCGAAAATTTCTTCAGAAGTGAACAGAGCATCCCTACTCTGTCGTCTATATGAAGAATTTGGGAGCAAAGCTAGAGTTATGGACCGAAGTTTTCTATTAGAACTTTTGATGAAAATTAATAGTAGTACTTGTATCCATCAACTATACATATATATAGACTCTTTAATTTATTGAGTTTGTTTCTTTTATAATTAACGTGATGATCAATTTTAAGTCATTGGTAAATCGTCAGAGTAAAATGAGTAGACAATTGTTTTTTGTTTTTTGTTTTTGGTTGGATATAAAAGGGGAACATTACGGGTACTCTAACTTAAAATCTTTACCATATCCGACTTGGTTTAGACTTTTGGAAAAAAAAATAAAAAAAATAAAAGGGGCCATAGAAAAAAAATGGAAAGAACAAACTACACGTATTAAAACGGGTATTAATTCTATCAGGATGATCTTAAAATGTAAGGTTTTTAGGATTCAATTAGATTGATGACACATAATTCTTTCTTAATCTCATTCAATGACTACAAAGTTTTATTCTAAACCATCTCTCACCATATATCCACATTTAATCTTATCTCTATTCTTTTTTTTCCCTACAAATCTCTATTCTTTATCAAACTTAATAATATTAGACAAACTTGATAAATTATTATCTCAAAAAAAATTACTTGATAAAATATTATAAATTGCCTCTCTTTCAAATTTTTGTTTTCATTTTTGAAAAATAGAAGTACGAAAGAAAAAACCCCGTCCACAAAAATGGAATACAATTTAAAAAAACAAAATCAATAGAAAAAAAAACTTTTCATTTTTCACGGTACAACTACATGTGCAGTGAATTAAGAATTTTTTTTGCCATATCAAGAATTTACTTTTAAGAAGGAAAGTTTTTTTTGTTGTTTTTTTTTTCAATTTAGAGACATGAAAATAAAAAAAAAAATCAATTTCTACAATTAAGGGATTGGATTTGGTGTGTAGTGTGTAAAGTTAATGTTAAATTTGAGTAAAAATAGATTATGTGGCATGATTTGAATGGAATCCTAAAAAGTGGTGTTTTTAGGATCATCCTAATATAATTTTTAAAAAAACGTGAGAGATTGAATGATTTTTTATTTTGGTATGTGAGAAAACCTTAAATAAAGACAGAGATCATTAATTCAGTATTATCCCAATATATTAGTTTGGGTGAGTGAATTAAAAATATTTTAAAATATTATCCGTTTAGTATTATCCCAAAATATATATATATATATTATTTTAAGCAATATATTATTAATTCAGTATTATCTCAATATATTGTTTTAAACAATTTACCCAAATAGAAAGTGTGTGAAAAACAATTGCACGATCAGTAAAAATTGTACAAATGTCACCAGGAGAAGAGCCAAACTGAGCATAGAGAAGAGCCAAATGTCATGCATACAGCAGTGTGGGGATAATTTTAATAGTAACGTATAGATATGGATGTGTAATTAGACAAATACATGCCTATAAGAAGATTTTTTTTCTTATTCCCCCTCTCAAAACCGAAACCCTAGCTCCCATTTTATCAAACCAGCGTAACCGCCAACTAGAGTCGGAAACCACCGTCGTTGGCCACCAAAGTTTCCAGAAATATTCGCCGTCCGTGACCTCCCCTTTCCAAATCCGAGCTCACTTTACTCAGAATAAAACTCGAAAATGCCCAAATCTCCTCCTTCCCGAAGCTAAAACCGCTCCTTCGATCCGCCTCCTGCACCGTCAGATCACCACCAAACTTCCGTATATTATTCACCTCTCAAAGAAGAGAGGGAAACCATAGCCACCGCCTTTCAGTCCAATGTCGCAGAAACGCGAAATCAACTCTGATTTTGCGTTACATGTAAACCTTGGAGAATACCTATCGGTGGTCTACGTTGTGGATGCTGAGGGGAATATTCCTTTGCTTCTAAGTTGAAGGAAAATTCCTCCATTCAAAAACCTTATTTGTAGATCGAGAGCTGTTTAGTTTATCCGAAGTTCGTCACATTGAAGAAATGGACGAACTCAATGTACGATCAGTTGACTTCAAAGAGGAAGGAAAAGGAAAAGAAAAAGGATAGTGAGAAAATTGATGCCAGAGAATGGTGAACTTTCATAGCTCCGCACTTCAAAAAAAAAATTTAAAGATTTCTCTGAAGGTGTTTGGGTGTCCATTGATCAAGGATATGTCGTAGAGCAATACAACGAGGCAGAAGAGTCCTCAAACCACGACCATATCCTTCGCTGCATCTGCATCGACAACATTTGTTCTCCAGCATTCTCTATGAAAAATTTTGTGGCTTCCGACAAGCAATCATCTTAGTAATGATTGCTGACGGTAGATATTCTACTTGGAATTTGATCAAGAAGGCACTTATTGATCAATTAGCCGAAATTGTTGATGACTCTGCCAAAATTGATTATTTGGGTACATTTTTAGAAGAATTCGGCATATCTGAGGGGGGTTTAACTACAAGGAAGTCTACCTCTTTTGCTCAAAGTTAAACAACGACAGGTTGCTTGTTTTTCATGATGAAGAAAATGTTAATGGTAGTACTCCTGCTCTTCAGGAAATGGGTAAATGGATAGTTGATTCATCCTTTTTTTTTGGAATCCAAAAGATAAAATCGACTTTATAAAACGATTCCATGAGGGTGTCGATTTGCGTTTTATCCCTCTTACTGATCTTAAAACTTTCTTCAAAAAAGAATACTACCATGATTGGGATGGTATGATTCGAAAAGAGAAGGGGAAAGGGCTCCTGGCAAAGCGGCTAGATTATGTTGAATTCATAGCTGAGTCAAAGAAAGAATTCACAGCTGAGTCAGAGAAAGAAGAGAAAGAAAAGAAGTTATATTGGATAAATTCATATCTGACTTTTAATGGCTTGTTTGAATTTCTACATAACTCAACTAAGCACAGAAATCAGGATAAGGAAGGACGTCATAAGCAGGACCATCATAAGTGTAAACCTGAATACTATGTGGAAACGGAGATTGGAGAAATTTTTTCACTATTCTATGTGCACGCTGAGGAGGGATTACTGGATATATTATCATGCATTTAAATTTGGCAAAAGCGGTTCCCATCAAAGGAGAATTAAGTTCATTGGGAAGTTCTACGGGTACCTCGTCAATTGCAAAGGACATGATCTAAATTACTTTACACCCAAAGATAAGGATGATGCTTTGCTGAAGCAGGCCTTGACATTGCCTGAGGCAACTAATAACAACCAGGAATTAGCCTCGACCTTTCATAAGTCCATGCAGGAGAGTTCAAAAGATTCATCAGGGCAGACAGAAGTTAGCAAGCTTCCAAGATCGTTGACCCAAATCATCCAAATGTTAAAGATTCGCTTGCATCTTTGCCAGGCCAATCTGAGTCACAAGAAAAGAAAAATGAAGATGAGTCTACCTTCATAAGTGGTTGATGTTTCAGTTGATTTCTGTTTCTTTGGACAATGGGGCATTAGCCCAAAACACTGTTTAATTTCTAACTTATAATAGTTTGTATTTTGTTTCCCTTCCCTGTTTAGAGCTTAAAGATCTATCTATTATTTATATATATGTGAGTATATGGGATTTAAGTGTTATTAAAAAAAAAAGTTAAGAGACTTCGCCACTTGGGTGATTTTTCAAATACTTTGTTTATTTTTCAATGAATATTGAAACACCATTAGCTCGTGCTGAAAATTCAAACGGATTTTAAACTAATTATTGTTTTAGTTTAAATTCTATTAGGATCATCCTAAAAAAATGATGTTTTTAGGATTTCATTAGGATAATTCCACCTAATCAAATTTGAATTATCATCAAATCCTAATTTACACCCTACCACACCTAATTAAATCTTTATTAATTACCTTAACCTAATTTTTTTTGGCAGTACCTTAACCTAATCTTAACACCAAATTAATTTAAGCCTGAACTTGTACCAATTGACTTCCTCAAATAAAAGTTCATGATTATCAAACAAATAATCAAAGTTTATTATGTACGAAAGAGAGACAATTGATCATCGTAAATTAGTAAAGGAAAATAAAAGTGGGCAGGGCCAGCTCTCTAGCCTATTTAGGCAAAAAAAAAAAAATCTTTTTGTTTTATTCTCTTTGTCCCATATAAGCCATTGATCCATATGTCATATGTGGGCTTAAAAGTTAAATGGACTTTTCTGTTGAAGTTGATAATCACAATTTCTCTTTCAAAGATAGCTTACTTGATTCAGTTCAATGGCAAAAGATATGATGGGATATGGCCATATGGGTACGATATATATGAGTCTTAATCTAAGCATGACGACGAATTTTTGCCAAAACACCAAATTAATTTAAGCCTGAACTGTACCAATTGACTTTCCTCAAATAAAAGTCAATTAGTAAAGGAGAATAATGTATAAAAAAAAAAGTAAAGGAGAATAAATGTATGTAGCAAAAAAAAAAGGAGAATAAATGTGGGCAGGGCCAGCTCTAGCCTCTAGCCCATTTAGGCAATTTTTTTTTTTGTTTTATTCTCTTTGTCCGATATAAGCCATTGATCCATATGTGGGCTAATCAAACTCTGATTTTAAAATGTTTGACTCCAACTTACTTTATTGATTAATTGAGTACTATCCCAAAATGTCAACACACACCCGAAATCGAATGATTAACAGCTAGAAACTTAATGTCTATGCTCTATAGTCCTTTTTTAAATTTATTTTTTAAAGCATGAAGGACTAATCAACATGTTGGTATTAATTTATCTCAAAAAAAAAAAACATGTTGGTATTAATTAGAAGAATTGAAATGTTTTATCATATAATTAATCATCGTTTGGTGAAGGGTAATAATAAAGCTATTATTAAAAACAAATGATATACAACATTTTGTTCACAAAATGAGGAGAAAATATTTTATATTATATATATGCTCATTTACTTGAGTTGGCGTAAATGGTCAACAAGACAGCGGCCTGGCAAATTGTTATACAATATATTAAGCCTCAATTAAGTTCCACAAGTTTTGTGCATTGAACGGCATTTTCATAGTACTATAAATAGAGGATAATTCTTAAGAGTCAAGACATCCCTCTGCACACAATTAACTGAAAGAAATGAAGTTCCTTCACTTTTCATTGCTTCCATTTCTTTTACTTGTTCTCTTCTCATTGTCAGGGGCAACTTTAGCACATTCTCAAAAAGATTTCCTTCAATGCCTTTCTCTTCATTCAGGAAAGTCTGTTTCTGATATTTCTAAAATCATTTACACAAAAGTTGATCCCTCGTATAAATCTCTTTTGAATGCTTTGATTCAAAATCTCAGGTACATCACACCAACTACCCCAAAACCATATGTCATTGTAACACCATCACAAATATCCCAAATCCAATCAACCGTTTTTTGTTCCAAAAAATATGGGCTCCAAATTAGAATCCGAAGTGGTGGCCATGACTTTGAGGGTCTTTCTTATGTCTCCGAAGTCCCATTTGTCATCCTTGATTTGTTCAACTTTCGATCGGTCGATGTTGATGTGAAGAACAAAGTTGCATGGGTTGAATCTGGTGCAACCATAGGTGAATTATACTACGGAATTGCTCAGAAAAGCAAAAAACTTGCTTTCCCAGCTGGTGTTTGTCACACTGTGGGTGTTGGTGGGCATTTTAGTGGCGGAGGTTATGGTGTATTGGTACGGAAATATGGACTCGCTGCTGATCATGTGATTGACGCAAAATTGATCGATGCCAACGGAAGACTTCTTGATAGAAAATCAATGGGTGAGGATTTATTCTGGGCGATTCGAGGAGGTGGAGGAAATACCTTCGGAATTGTTCTTTCTTGGAAAGTGCAATTAGTCGACGTTCCAGAAATAGTGACGGCTTTCACAGTGACGAGAAACTTGGAACAGAATTTAACCCAAATTCTTCATCAATGGCAATACATTGCACACAAGCTTCCCGAGGATATATCACTTGTGGATATCAACATGACAAGGGTGACTTCGGCTCAATCCGGGAAGCAAACTGTTCAAGCTGCTTTCAAAGCTTTGTATCTTGGAAGGGTTGATAAGATGGTTTCTTTGATCCAAGAAAAGTTTCCTCTTCTCGGACTTGTAAAAGAAGATTGCCATGAAATGGGTTGGGCTGAGTCTGTTCTTTACTTTGGTGGAGTTTCAACGGCACGTTTGGATATAATGCTTAATAGGACCGCTCTTCCACGGCCGGTTTTCAAAGCAAAATCTGACTACGTGAAGGAACCTATTCCGGAATCCGGATTTGAGGGGCTATATAAATTGCTTTTTGAGAAAGAGGGAGCAAATGGTATTGTGTTCATGGTAGGTTTTGGAGGGAAAATGGATGAAATTCCAGAGAGTAGCATTCCTTACCCACATAGAGCTGGTAACTTGTTCCAAGCCGCATACCTTGTGGGATGGTCAAACCAAGAAAGTTCAAAACCTTACATAAGTTGGATAAGGAGACTTTACAGTTACATGGGCACATATGCTTCAAAATCTCCTCGAGAAGCTTATTTTAACTACAGGGATCTTGATATTGGAACTAACAATGTTGGGTACACAAGTTACGCACAAGCCAGCATATGGGGTCGTAAATATTTCAAGAATAACTTCGAAAGATTGGTGCATATAAAGACCATGATTGATCCTGAGAATTTCTTCAAGAATGAACAGAGTGTTCCTCCTCTTACCAAAGGTCACTAGAGTAAAAGCTTTCTGATTATTGTTGATCATGAATAAATATTTCAACGAAAAGCACATGGAAAAATAAAGAGTTTCTGTTCTGTTCTTATCTGTTTTATGATGATATTTCATATTCATGTAAAATCTAACTGTAACTTTATATTTGTTGTCAATCAATAAAATTGCGTGTACTTTTGTTCATCATATTTTTGGCTTTTGATACTATCATAATTAGATTGACAACAAGTTTGAACAATTACTAGGGGTTGATCGATAAGCGCCTATGATCAATGTTTTTAACTGATGTATGTATATGGTTTGTTCATGTGTTGGTTCTGTTTTGCTCTGTTTTGGACTGATTGATCTGTTTTTGGCTACTGTCATAGCTACCTTTCCTGTTCTGCTTCCATCATTTTTTCAATAAATCTATTTGCCTTAAAAAAAAAAAAACAGCTACCACAATGTCAGAATCCAATTTCCACAGTGAAATTGGCAGATTAAAAAAGGTTGACTTTATTTGTTTAATCAAAGATCGATCAAGATGGTAGACTTGAACATCAACAACCTACTCCGAGAATATTTGCACATGAAACAGTCAGGACTGGGAGTTGACTTCTTATTTGTGTTTGTGGAGGTCAGAGAGCTGAGATTATATATCAAGAACAACCAACCAAGTACTCCTATTAAGAATATTAAAAATCTGTTTATCATATATAAGCCATGGTTTGCTGGAGGATAATATTAATTAGTACAAAAATAATACACAAGAAATTCCGACTTCATATTGTATATATGCTCAGATGTTTGACTTAATGCAAATTGTCATGAAGATATTGCTAATCAATTTTTATTTTTTTGGTACATAGCAAATTGCTATGCAATAACTTATCCAAAAAAAAAAACAAATTGCTATGCAATAGAGTATAATTAAGCCCTTAAGTTCCACACCTTTTGTGCGTTGACAAACATTTTCATTTCCATTCTTAAATATAGGATAGGATAAGTCGAGACATCCCTAAAGCCTATGCAGCAAACTTTGTGGCTGAATTTAGCAAAGCCAATGACCGGTAAAGCTTGGGAAGAGTCTAGAGTAGTTAGTTTAGCAATCGAACGTTCGGTAAAGAATGAAGCTATGGAAAATTCTAGCTATAAATATAGGATAAGTCAAGACATCCCACACAACCAGCCGAAAGAAATTATGAAGTATCAGTACTCTTCAATGCTTCCATTTGTTTTAGTTGTTCTTTGTGTGGGGCAACTTTAGCTCATCCTCATAAAGATTTCCTTCATTGCCTTTCTCTTCATTCAGCAAAGTCTGCTTCAGATGTTTCTAAGGTCATTTATACGCAAATTGATCCCTCATATGCATCCATTTTGAATATTTCGGTTAAAAATCTTAGGTTTGTCACACCAACTACCCCTAAACCCTATGTCATCGTAACACCATCGCAAATATCTCATATCCAAGCAACTGTTTATTGTTCAAAACAATATGGGCTCCAAATTAGAATCTGAAGTGGTGGTCATGACTTTGAGGGTCTTTCTTATGTTTCTCAAGTCCCATTTGTCATCCTTGATTTGTTCAACTTTCGGTCGGTTGATGTTGATGTCAAAAATAAAGTTGCATGGGTTCAATCTGGTGCAACTATAGGTGAATTGTATTACAGAATTGCTGAGAAAAGTAAAACTCTCGCCTTCCCCTCCGGTGTTTGCCACACTTTGGGTATTGGTGGTCCTTTTAGCGGCGGAGGTTATGGCGTATTGATAAGGAAATATGGACTTGCTGCTGATCATGTTATTGATGCTCACTTGATTGATGCCAATGGAAGACTTCTTGATAGAAAATCAATGTGTGAGGGTTTATTTTGGGCCATTAAGGAGGTGGAGGAAATACATTCGGAATTGTTCTTGCTTGGAAAGTGGAGTTTGTCGACGTTCCAGAAATAGTGACGGTTTTCACAGTGACGAAAAACTTGGAACAATTGCTCTAGATGAATGAATATAAAGCTAACAATTCATCTAAAAAAAGAAAAACTTGGAACAAAATTTGACTCAAATTCTTCATCAGTGGCAGTACATTGCACACAAGCTTCCTGAGGAGATATCAGTTGCGGATGTCAATATTTCAAGGGCGAATTCCGGTCAATTAGGGAAGCAAACTATCCAAGCTGATTTCAAAGTCGTCTATCTTGGCAAAGCTGATAAGCTGCTTCCCTTGATCCAAGAAAAGTTTCCTTTGCTGGGACTAGTAAAAGAAGATTGCATTGAAATGAGTTGGGTTGAGTCTGTTCTCTACTTTGGTAGAGTTTCAAGAGCACGTTTAGATATTTTGCTTGATAGGACTGCTCTTCGAAGACCAATTTTCGAAGCAAAATCTGACTACCTGAAGGAACCTATTCCTGTAGTCGGATTTGAGGGGCTATATGAAATGCTTTATGAGAAAGAGGGAGGCAATGGTGTTGTGTTCATGGTAGCTTTTGGAGGGAAAATGGATGAAATTCCAGAGACTGCAGTTCCTTACCCGCATAGGGTTGGAAACTTGTTCCAAGTCGCATACCTTGTCAGATGGACAAACCAAGAAAATTCAGAACCATACATAAGTTGGATAAGGAGACTTTACAGTTACATGGGCACTTATGCTTCGAAATCTCCTCTAAAAGCATATTTTAACTACAGGGATCTTGATATTGGAACTAATAACGTTGGGTACACAAGTTATGCACAAGCCAACATCTGGGGTCATAAATATTCAAGAATAACTTCGACAGATTGGTACATATAAAGACCAAGGTTGATCCTGAGAATTTCTTCAATAATGAACAGAGTGTTCTCCTCTTTCATCTACCAAAGGTCACTAGCTTCTACCAAAGGTCACTAGCTAGAGTGAAAGCTTTCGTATTATTGTTAATCGTGAATAAATATTTCAACAAAAAGCGCTTGGAAAATAATGAGTTTGTCTGTTATTATCTCTTTTATGATGATTTTGCTCTATTCATGTGTGAATTCTAATAAATTGTAACATTATATTTGTTGTGATCAATAAACTTGGTGTAGATTTTGCTTATCATGTTTGGCTTTTGACTCGTGGGCTATGTCATGTATCCAATGGCTATGAGACCTTTGCATATATCTAAACTGTCCCAGGAAGATATGCATAGATTTTATTCAATACGAAAATATCTATGTGTAGATTTTAATGGCTTTAAAAGTCAATATCTATTGATTGAGTAGGATATCGATATCCTTTCCTGGTAAGGTTTGAAATTAAGTTTTACAAATATACAAGATAGGTTTGAAATCGAATGGTACAAGTGGTTCGGTATTTGGGTTTGAGTCTTATGAATTGAAAAATCATTTTTAAAGAACCTGAGTATTTGGCTCAATGGTAAGGTGCATGCTCCCTAAACCGTGAGGTCTCAGGTTCGACTCCCACTGAATTCAATGCGTGTGGGTTTTAGGGTTTTATGCTGCTTTTAATTGCTCCAATCTTATGAGAAGGAGCTTGCTTCATTATGGAGCTAAATTTGATTGTAATATGTTTGCTAGCTATTGGGTTTTAGGGTTTTATGCTGCTTTTAATTGCTCCAATCTTATGAGAAGGAGCTTGCTTTATTATGGAGCTAAATTTGATTGTAATATGTTTGCTAGCTATTTGCGGTACGGGACTTTACCTCGATGTTTGTAATCCGGACTCTTTAATTGAATGAATCTATTACTTAAAAAAGTAAATATACAAAAAAAAAAAGCATCAAAGAGTTTCTCTCTATTTGAGGAGAATATTAGGCGAGATTGAACCAAAAACTAATATATGCTGACAACTTAGAGATTTCCTAAAACCACATCCCAATAAATCTTAATTTTGGACACCTACCCTTTTCATTTTGTTTATTTTGAGAGGAGGCTAAATTAACCTTGTATTTTCACCAAAAAAAAATTAACCTTGTACTAAAATTATACTTAATTTTTTTAACTTAAATTTTAAAAGTTGATTTAATGTGTGACACAATCTGTGTGTGATTGATCCTATAACTGACATTGTGAGATAGTCCAATCTAATTAACTTCCCGTCTCAATAATTTATGCTATGTGAGGTCTCATGTATAGGAAAATAAGGGTATCTTATCACATCACATTTGGAGAATTCGAAATCAAATTCAAGCGGCTGAGAAAGATATATACGAATACTCATGCAATCTAATTGCAACCTAGGAATATATCTGATACCATATACATAGAGATTACAAAGTGTGAAGAGATAGAATTCTATTGTGTATTAGTATTACTTGTGCGAAAAGAGTACATTACAACCAAATTACATGAGTATTGGCATCTATCTCAACAATTTGAATTTGATTAATCTGAATTCTCATGGGATATGATTTCCTTATCCTCCTACAATACGTACGCACACGGCTGATTTCATACCAAAAAAGTGATTTACTAACATTTTTAAAAACCAGTCAATCAATGCAAGCCTAATTAAGCCTCCGAAAACAACCTACCTACCTACCTACCTACCTACCTACCTACCTATTGGAATTATGAAGAATTAAAAACTTATATAACCAATGTTACCAATCAATAGAAAATTGCCGAAGGTTCCCCTTCTCAATAATTCAGGGGATTATAAGGTAAGGTTCTTTAATTGGCGCAAACTATCGCGCCAAGCAAAATTAAGCCTAAAGTTCCACAAGTTTAGTGCATTGACCGACTTGTCTTAGTGCTATAAATAGAGGGTAACTCTTAAGAGCTAAGACACTCCGAAACGTACACAACCAGTTGAATGAAATGAAGTTTCCTCACTTGCCATTAATGCTTCGGTTTCTTTTAGTTGTTCTTTCTCATTGTCGGAGAAAACTTTAGCTCACCCACACAAAGATTTCCTTAATTGCTTTTCTCTTCATTCACCAAATGCTTCAAATATTTCTAAGGTCATCCACATGCAAAACAATCCCTCATATACATCGACTTTGAATGTTTCTGTTCAAAATCTTAGGTTCGACACACCATCCACACCAAAACCCTATGTCATTGTAACACCATTCCAAATATCCCATATTCAAGCAACTATTTCTTGCTCAAAACAATATGGACTCCAAATTAGAATCCGAAGTGGTGGTCATGACTTGGAGGGTCTTTCTTATGTTTCCCAAGTCCCATTTGTCATCCTTGATTTGTTCAACTTTCGATCGGTTGATATTGATGTGAAGAAAAAAGCTGCATGGGTTGAATCGGGTGCAACCATAGGAGAATTATACTACGGAATTGCTGAGAAAAGCAAAACTCTTGCCTTTCCTGCCGGCGTTTGCCATACTGTGGTTGTTGGTGGGCATTTTAGTGGCGGAGGCTATGGCGTATTGGTAAGGAAATATGGACTCGCTGCTGATCATGTGATTGACGCAAAATTGATTGATGTCAACGGAAGACTTCTTGATAGAAAATCAATGGGTGAGGATTTATTCTGGGCCATTCGAGGAGGTGGAGGAAATACCTTCGGAATTGTTCTTTCTTGGAAAGTGGAGTTAGTCGACGTTCCAAAAATTGTGACGGTTTTCACAGTGAACAGAAATTTGGAACAGAATGTAACCAAAATTCTTCATCAGTGGCAGCACATTGCACATAAACTTCCTGAGGATATAGCAATCACAAGTGTCACGATAACAAGGGTGAATTCCAGTAGTCTACCAGGGAAACAGACTATTCAAGCTGGTTTCCACATCATGTATCTTGGTGGGGCTCACAAGCTCCTCCCATTGATTCAAGAAAGCTTTCCTCTGCTGGGACTAGTAAAAGAAGACTGCATAGAAATGAGTTGGGTTGAGTCTGTTTTTACTTTGGTGGAGTTTCAAGAGCATGTTTGGATATTTTGCTTGATAGGAATGCTCTTCAAAAATCCATTTCCAAAGGAAAATCAGACTACATGAAGGAACCTATTCCAGAATCTGGATTCGAGGGGATATATCCAAAAGTTCTTTGAGAAAGAGGCAGATCTTTCTTTGATGATGATGGTAGCTTTTGAAGGGAAAATGGATGAAATTCCAGAGACTGCAATTCCTTACCCACATAGAGCTGGAAACTTGTTCCAAGCCTCATACTTTATAAGATGGACAGAGGAAGAAAATGCAGAAGCTCAAAAATACATAAGTTGGATAAGGAGACTTTACGATTACATGGCCACTTATGCTTCAAAATCTCCTAGAGAAGCTTATTTTAACTACAGGGATCTTGATATTGGAACTAACAACGTTGGGTACACAAGTTATGCACAGGCCAGCATATGGGGTCGTAAATATTTTAAGAATAACTTTGACAGATTGGTACATATAAAGACCAAGGTTGATCCTGGGAACTTCTTCAGGAATGAACAGAGTGTTCCTCCTCTTTCATCTTTCAAAAGAACAAAGGTCACTAGCTAGATCGTAAAAGCTTTCAGATTATTGCTAGAAAAGAATAAATATTTCAATGAAAATTAGTAAATGGAAAATAAAGAGTTTCTCTGTTATAGTGTTATTATTCTGTTCTGATGAAAATAAATTTGGCATTTTGGTTTCTCCCCATCAAATAGCTTGAAGCAGGGGAAGCTAATTAAGCTTCCCTCGCTCATAGACTAACCACATTGTCACAATCCAATTTCCACAATGAAAATGGCAAAATAATAATGTTTGTAGGCTAAATCACAGCACAAATAACCTAAGATCTCTGCTAAATCCCCAAAAATATTGAGTTTTTCATTAGACTAAGGAATTTATTGACAATAGTGTGAGTTTAAAACATCACTGTTATCAGTCAAAACTGTTAATACTGTCAATAATGAAAGCTACTTTATTGCTCATGAAGAAACATAATCTCGTGGGTTAAGAATTTGAGATGTCTTATGAAGAGAGAGTGTCAGGAAATTTAATAATGATGGCCAGGCCCAGGCATATCTTACCTTGTCTGTTGGAGATTTTTGTTATTTTTTTGTTGATTTGGTTTCTGCCTTAACTCAATCTTATTATCAGAAATAAGACAGGGGAGGAGAAGGAATAAAAATTATGGAAAATCATGAAACCAGCAACATATATAAATGACTAATTATGAGACATGAATTAATGATGCACACAAAAATGCGTCATAAAACCTTGCAACTTGTTGTCCGTACTCTGATCAACTTGTAAATATAGCAAAAGAAAAAAAAATGAAAACACGATGTGAGACACGTTTTCCATGCTCAGTTGTTCAAGATATTGCTCAAATAACTTTTGGAGATTTACCAACAACGACATCCACCACAACGAGAGAAATCCAAAGTGGCGAAAAATTTCATAACCAGTCAATAAAAAAATTCCCAAATATCCCCTGATAATTATTGGTGATTAATTATACGCTCAAGTTCTTTGGTGGCCGCAGAAGATCAAATAGTTGAGGACCGACATTTTTTAGTGTGCTATAAATAAAGGTTAACTTAAGTTGAGACATTACCAAACACAAAAATGCTTCCGTTTCTTTTACTTGTTCTCTTACCATTGTCTGGGCCAACTTTAGCTCACCCACACAAAGATTTCCTTCATTGCCTTTCTCTTCATTCAAAAAACTCTGCTTCCAATATTTCTAAGCTCATCCACACCCAAATTGATCCCTCATTTACATCAACTTTGAATGCTTCTATTAAAAATCGTAGGTTCGAGACACCAGGTACCCCAAAACCGTATGTCATTGTAACACCATCACAAATATCCCATATCCAATCAACCGTTTCTTGTTCAAAACAATATGGGATCCAAATTAGAATCCGAAGTGGTGGTCATGACTTTGAGGGTCTTTCTTATGTTTCCCAAGTCCCATTTGTCATCCTTGATTTGTTCAACTTTCGATCGGTTGATGTCGATGTGAAGAACAAAGTTGCATGGGTTGAATCCGGTGCCACCATAGGTGAATTATACTACGGAATTGCTCAGAAAAGTAGAACTCTCGCCTTTCCGGCCGGTGTTTGCCACACGGTGGGTGTTGGTGGGCATTTTAGTGGGGGAGGCTATGGCGTATTGGTACGGAAATATGGAGTTGCTGCTGATCATGTGATTGATGCTCACTTGATTGATGCCAATGGAAGACTTCTTGACAGAAAATCAATGGGTGAGGATTTATTTTGGGCCATTCGAGGAGGTGGAGGAAATACCTTCGGAATTGTTCTTTCGTGGAAAGTGGAATTAGTCGACGTTCCAAAAATTGTGACGGTTTTCACAGTGAACAGAAATTTGGAACAGAATGTAACCAAAATTCTTCATCAGTGGCAGAATATTGCACACAAGCTTCCTGAGGATATAGCGACGACATATGTGACGATAACAAGGGTGAATTCCAGTCAACCAGGGAAGCAAACAATTCAAGCTTCTTTCCAACTCTTGTATCTTGGTGGGGTTGATAAGCTGCTTCCATTGATTCAACAGAGGTTTCCCTTGCTCGGACTAGTAAAACAAGACTGCATAGAAATGAGTTGGATTGAGTCTGTTGTTTACTTTGACGGAGTTTCAAGAGCACGTTTGGATATTTTGCTTGATAAGCATGCTCTTCCAGTTTATTATTCTTACAAAACAAAATCAGACTACGTGAAGGAACCTATTCCTGAATCTGGATTCGAGGGGCTATATGCAAAGTTTATGGAGAAAGAGGCGGCTCTGTCTTTTATGATGATGGAAAGTTTCGGAGGGAAGATGGATGAAATTCCAGAGAGTAGTATTCCTTACCCACATAGATCTGGAAACTTGTTTCAATGCTTATACTTTGTAAATTGGACAGATGAAGAAGAAGCAGAAGCGCAAAGATACATAAGTTGGGTAAGGAGACTTTACAATTACATGGGCACTTATGCTTCAAAATCTCCCCGAGAAGCCTATTTCAATTACAGGGATCTAGATATTGGAACTAATAACATTGGTTACACAAGTTATGCACAAGCCAGCATATGGGGTCGTAAATATTTCAAGAATAACTTCGACAGATTGGTACATATAAAGACCAAGGTTGATCCTGGGAATTTCTTCAGGAATGAACAGAGTGTTCCTCCTCTTTCATCTTAGGGGAAGAACAAAGGTCACTAGAGTAAAATATTTCTAATTATATTTGAAGTAGGCGGTGCCCTTTTTTGGGACGGTTGTTTTCAGATTATTGTAAAAGCTGTAATTGTTTTGTGTGTGTTAGTGTTTTGCTGCAGTTGTGTTGTTTTGTTAATCAATTGCAGACCATGATATACATTAGAAATTTGGGATTCAGAAGCCAGCCCAATCATGCAAGTTTTACCTCATTTCAGTGGCTCTAAGAATCAATCGCAAAAATCGAATTCCAATATCTGTATACTAGTATTTAATTTAAATGTGCCAACAACTCTAGAAGGACACCAGTCCTGAATTATTGCTAAATGTCAAATGCTATCTTGTCTCTATATATCTAAATCTAATGGAAAAAGAAAGGTGCTCTCGTCGTTATATATACATACATATGGTCTGAGATATGATATATAACTTTTTGGATGATGTTGGAGACATGATAATGACACTCTACCAATTAGTTTGCCTCTATATATATATTTCTACATAAGATAATCTCTTTCCTTCGTTCCCTTTTTGGCTTTTCGTTGAGCGACTCCAATATCTGAAAACAGACAAAGGATTTTGTTGAATACTATTATGATGTGGGATAGCTGATACTAATTTTTTAATGGATTCTTGGGATATGATATCTTACTCTGTTACACCTAAGATATTCAGAGCATTATGATCTGTCTGTTGGAGTTTTTTGTTATTTCGTTGTTGAATTGTATCTGTCTTAATATTAATTCAATCTTATTATCAGATAGTATAAAAGAAAGCGAAAAAAAGGTGACATGAATCAAGGGTGCACAAGCACAAAAATGTGTCATAAAACCTTGCAATTTCTTGTCTGAACAAGTTGCTGAAAGTGAAATTCCACTTGAACTTAATACTGTCTCAATTTCGTTTCCGATTATATACAAGTTTTTTCATCAAAGACAAAGACATCCAAATCTAATTAACTTGAATTAATTACTTGTTAGTTTACAGATGGATTTTAAAATTTCAAGTACTATAACATCATAAGCCCTGCAAAATCTGAATTTGCTTTCAGCTTTATTTCTCCCTCAAATAACACCAGCAAAATCTAATTTTACACGCCCAGCCCATGTCTCTTTATGTGAAGCCCAAGTTATATAGTTTTATTAGTTCGGCCCAGGCCCTTAAAAGTATTTTCCTATTTTTTATATATAAAAAGCCCAATTTAAATGTTGGAATTATTTACTTATATATACTATATATTATTTTTAACTACATAGGAAATTACTAAAAGGTCAAATTGAGGATTAATGCAGTGCCTCCTTTTGGCCATTTTTAGTCTTTTCACACTTTTCAGGTGACTAAAAAACCCCTCTATAAGTTTCCCCTATTCCTTTTCCTTCTACCCTTTTTCGTAATTACACTTTTCGGATGACTAAAAAGCCCCTTTATGAGTTTCCCCAATTCCTTTTCCTTCTACCCTTTTTCGTAATTACACATTTCCCTTCCTTAATTGTTTTTAATTAATGTTTAATGCTTTTAATTAATTGCTTCTAAACCCTAAACCCTTAATTACTTTTAATTAATGTTTCTCTCGTTGTTGTTTTTTTCCTCTCACCAACTCAGTTGCTGCTTCATTTCAATACCTCGGTTCTGATCAATCTTCAGGTTTGCCAAAAATTAAAGCTTTCCATCACTCCCCTCTGTTTTCACCTTCATATCTTTTTCCTCTTTCTTCTTCGTCTCCATCCCTTCAACATGGGCCGTTCAATATTTTTCTCATTCTGAATTAAAACCACCATTTGTTCAATGTGAGTATTATTATCCAATTAGCAGCATATTTTATTACCTCTTTGCACTTCCTATTACTTACTAAAAAAAAAACCATGTTCTTGACCTTCTTAATTTTGCATGTCTAAAAAGTTAGTTTACAAAGATTTATGCAGAAACATAATTAAAACTAATCCATTTAAATAATTGCATTTTTACTGCAACCTTATATAATCCAATCAATTAATCAATCACGCACCACTCTAGAACAAAAAAATGTTCTTGGCCCTTATATAATTGATTATATTAATATCCTTATTAAATCAGTTAATCAAGCATCACTCTAAAATAAAGAACGCCCGTAGCACCAGCGCGGGCTAATATAACTTGTTTATATTAGTCTTTCCTCACAAAGCAAAGAAAAACTAAACCAAAAGGAACTCAAAAACCCTTGTAAATCCCATGGAAATAACCGGCGACCCTCCACCGTTATGGCCACAACTGACCACCATGCCTCGCCGTCGGTCACCGTCTCCTCTTTTCTCCCCACCGGTTCTCATTATTCTCTTACCCATTATCGCATTAATTATCTTGTTTTGATTAAGTATGTTTTAAGACTTATTTAGTATATGAATGGTCTGTATATAGCAGCTAGTTTTGGAATGTATGAATCATGTTGAGAATTGAATGGAAATCTCCTCTCAAAACTATGTTTGGTATGAGAAAACATTTTCTGTTTTCATTTTCTGCACTAACTTTCTCTCTAACAAACATGTAATCGAGAGCCAAGTGCTTCATTTGATAGTGGAAAACTGGATTCACACATGTGTAAGTGGCACTCAAGTTGTCAAAAGTATGGTAGGTGGAGAGAAAGGAATGTGCAGCGGAAGTTCAAAAAGTAATCACTGAATCCAAGTCACTTCAGCAACTGCAGCAGCAATTGCACGATATTCTGCTTCAGTTGATGACTTGGCAGTTGTTGTTTGCTTTTTAGAACTCCAAGAAATGAGTGTGTTGCTAAGCTTGATTACAAATGCTAATGTTGACTACCTGTCATCAGGGTCGTCAGCCCAATCAAAACCAATAAAAACGGAAAGGATTTCTCTCTACTAATATTGAGTCCATTAAACAAGGTATCCTTTTGAATGATATACATATATCAACTAAGTCAACTCCTACCAAGTTACTGGAATCAACTTTTGTTTTTTTTCCTCTCATTTATATTCCAAATTTGAATAAAAATTCTCTGTCCCACTTGTGCTCCATCAACCAAATGATGACATGTGTCATTTTTTTTTTAGTTTTTAATGTTATTTCATTTGCCTAGTTAATTTAAATTATATATATTTTCATTCTAAAAACCTTATGGGACTATTAAATTTAGGACTAACCCTTTTATATAATTATTTATTTTTAATTTGGACTAAATCTAGTACTTAATTGAGATTTTTATTTTATTTTCTTCTATTAATGTTTTGTTAAAAGTTGAAAACAAACATGGCATAAAATAGAGTCAAAATTCTCTCCCCCGATTTTCGGTGCCCCATTGTGCCATAACCACCAAATTACGTCACGTGTCCCTAGTATTATACCTTGTTTGTTTTCGAGTTTTAAACAAATAGTAAAAATCCCAATTAAAACCAGGTTTAACCCCAAATTAACAATAAATAATTATATATAAGGGTTAGTTCTAAATTTTAATACATTCCTCATAGGGTTTTGGATTGAAAATATAAAATATAAAATTTAATTTAACTAGGCAAATAAGGAATAACATTAAAAACTAAAAAAGGACACGTGTCATTATTTTGTGGATGGGCCACAATGGGGCACCAAAAATGGGGGGAGAGGATTTTTATCCAAAAGGACAGCCACTACAACGAGAGATATCAAAAGTGGCCAATAAAAGATTGCCAAATAGCCCTTGATAATTATTGGTGATCATTACGCTCAAGTTCTTTGGTCGCCCCAGAACCCAGAAGATCAAAGATGAGTTGAGGACTGGCATTTTGTTGTGCTATAAATAAAGGGTAACTCTTAAGCTGAGACATCACTAAACAAACAACCAGCTGAATAAAGAGCAAAAAAATGAAGTATCTTCACTCTTCAATGCTTCCATTTCTTTTACTTGTTCTCTTACCATTGTCTGGGCCAACTTTTGCTCACCCACACAAAGATTTCCTTCATTGCCTTTCTCTTCATTCACCATACTCTGCTTCCAATATTTCCAAGTTCATTCACACCCAAATCGATCCCTCATTTACATCAACTTTGAATGCTTCAATTAAAAATCGTAGGTTTCACACACAAGCTACCCCTAAACCTAATGTCATCGTAACACCATCGCAAATATCCCATATCCAATCAACCATTTCTTGTTCAAAACAACATGGGCTCCAAATTAGAATCCGAAGTGGTGGTCATGACTTTGAGGGTCTTTCTTATGTTTCCAAAATCCCATTAGTCATCCTCGATTTGTTCAACTTTCGATATATTGATGTTGATGTGAAGAATAAAGTTGCATGGGTTGAATCCGGTGCAACCATAGGCGAATTATACTACGGAATTGCTCAGAAAAGTAAAAATCTTGCCTTCCCTGCCGGCGTTTGCCACACAGTGGGTGTTGGTGGGCATTTTAGTGAGGGAGGCTATGGCGTATTGATAAGGAAATATGGACTTGCTGCTGATCATGTGATTGATGCAAAATTGATTGACGTCAACGGAAGAGTTCTTGACAGAAAATCAATGGGTGAAGATTTATTCTGGGCCATTCGAGGAGGTGGAGGAAATACCTTCGGAATTGTTCTTTCTTAGAAAGTGAAATTAGTCGACGTTCCAAAAATTGTGACGGTTTTCACAGTTAACAGGAATTTGGAACAGAATGTGACCAAAATTCTTCATCAGTGGCAGAATATTGCACACAAGCTTCCAGAGGATATAGCGACTACATATGTGATGATAACAAGGGTGAAGCAAACAATTCAAGCTGGTTTCAGTGTCTTGTATCTTGGTAGAGCTGAAAAGCTGCTCCCGTTGATTCAGGAAAAGTTTCCTCTCCTTGGACTGGTAAAAGAAGACTCCATAGAAATGAGTTGGATTGAGTCTGTTCTTTATTTTGACCGGTTTCAAGAGCACGTTTGGATATTTTGCTTGATAGGCATGCTCTTCCAGTATATTCTTACAAATCAAAATCAGACTACGTGAAGGAACCTATTCCTGAATCTGGATTCGAAGGGCTATATGCAAAGTTTATGGAGAAAGAGGCGGCTCTGTCTTTTATGATGATGGTAGCATTTGGAGGGAAGATGGATGAAATCCCAGAGACGGTACTTCCTTACCCACATAGATCTGGCAACTTGTTTCAATGCTTGTACATTGTAAATTGGACAGATAAAGAAGAAGCAGAAGCTCAAAGATACATAAGTTGGATAAGGAGACTTTATAGTTACATGGGCACTTATGCTTCAAAATCTCCTCGAGAAGCGTATTTTAATTACAGGGATCTTGCTATCGGAACTAATAACATTGGTTACACAAGTTATGCACAAGCCAGCATATGGGGTTGTAAATATTTTAAGAATAACTTCGACAAATTGGTACATATAAAGACCAAGGTTGATCCTGGGAATTTCTTCAAGAATGAGCAAAGTGTTCCTCCTCTTTCATATTTGGGGAAGAATAAAGGTCACTAGAGTAAAACCTTTCATGATTATTGTTAAAAAGTAGGCGATGCCGGCCTTTTGCACGGTTGTTTTCAATTTTCTTTAGGTTTTTGTTAACAGTATCAAATAAAACTGTTAACAATGTTAATAATGAAACCTGTTATATTCCTTATCAATTTTGCCTATGTTGGCACTCATGGAGTAATAAACTTGCATGGTGTTTGATCGAGCCAAAGCTGTTGGTTTTGTTAAGTGCAGACCATGTAATAATAATGATATACATTAGAAAAATCTGGGATTCAGAAGCCAGCCAATTATGTAAGTTTTACGTTACCTGATTTCAGTGGCTTTAAGAACAAAAATGAATTCCAATATATGCAAAAAGAAACCTACCCTTACCTTTAGTCATAATCTGTCCCTTTTGGGTCAAATCAATCGAACATTTGATTTTTAATTACAAAAAATATATAGACAATAAAATTTTCAAAAAATATGTTTTGAAAAGTTTAAAACTTAACTTAATCAAAACATAATTTTTAACATTTATTTTTATATAATTCTTTATAATTAAAGGTCAAAATTAGGAAACTTTGACCCAAAAAGGACAAATAATATGGGACTGAAGGAGTAGTTAATTTAAGGGGAATGATTGGCAAGAACTGTAGATCGAAACCAGGCCTGAATAATTATTGCTTGTGTTTGGTTCGGAGGAAACTCAATTGCCAGTGGTAATATTGCACAGGTAAAAACATATTGACACGTTTGGTTGCCAAGAGAATTTTGGAGGTGGGAATAACATTACCACCCTAGTGGCAATATTGGCCTATTTGAGTGGCAATCTTTTTGCCACTCTCAACCCAGGTCTTATGATATTGCCAGCAATAAGTCATTGCCAGCAATCTTTTTTCCCACTGACAATAGAGTTTTCCCCAAACCAAACACAACCTAAATGTCAAATGATGTCTTGTCTCTAAGTCTAATGGAAAACAAAAGGTTCTGATCTCGTCGTTATATATATGGTCTGAGATATGATATATATGACATGATAATGGCACTCTTTTTTCGGTTAAAAATCCAATGTGTTTTAATTAAGCATGATAATGACACTCTACCAATTAGTTTGCCTCTAAATTTCTACAAGATTCGGAAAAATCTCTTTCGTTCGTTCCCTTTTTTTGCTTTTCACGGTCTCATTCCTATCTATACTATTTTAAAAAGTACGTTCACCTGTAAAACTTTTGAATTGCTCATTATACCCTTATTTGTAAAATATAGTTCTATTTTGCCATTCTACAATTAATATTATTAGATTAAACATACTATTAATTTTATGTACAAGACTTTTATTGAGTGCCACTTGGTATTTGGTATCTTTGACAAGTGTCAATAGTTAATTTTCTAATGTTTTGTTTATTATATTTGTATTCATTTAGTTTGGAAAAATTAAAAGACATTCATCCCATTTCCTATATAAAATAAACTATCAAATAATTATAAATTAATTATAAATTTGTTATGAATATACATGTATGTTGTGTATGTCCATGAATCTAATTAAAACATGAATTGATGACTTGATTCATTCATACACATATACTTATGTGCTAAGTTCATCCCCTTATATTTATGGTGATGTATCTATGTACCTATAAATAGATCACTTACCTTGTTATTGAATAAGATGAATGAGAACAATTTCTCTCATTCTTCATATTTTCTTCTTCTCAATATTCTATTGTCTCTCTATTATCTTGTCTTTTCCATACTTCAAATTTACTCCATTGTTTTGTTTTGTTATCATTTCACAACAAAATTTCATTTCTTAACTGAATTTTCTTAAAAGAATTTAAAAATAAAACAGCCGCACACGAACCGCGGCCGGAAAATTCTAGTTTTATTTATTTATATATTATTAGAACTTAATTTGGTAGTCGGTGGAGCTTATTAGTCAAAATTAGTATTACCTAGAACTCTATTGCTTTTAGTCTTCAATATGTACTGTCGTCAGTGTTGTCAAACCCGGACCGGACCGGCCGGTCGAACCGATTCAACGGGGACCCGGAGGCCTGTCCGGTCCGGGGAGGTAGGGATAACCGGGGACTGTTTTGCCCGGTCAAGACTAGGTCAACAAACGGTTTGACCGGTGGTTGAACCGGTTTGATATTATTTTTATGGGAAAAAATTTAGAGAAAAATTTGATATCCATGGGATTCGAACTCCCAACACTTAATGAGCAAAAAACCTTGTTTTAAACCATCAAACAAAAGATTTTTATGTGATATATTTACACAATATCTAATATTTATATAGAGAATCTTAATAATATAATATATTTTAACTATCTTATGACCCACCCGGTTGAACCGGTTGAACCAGTTAACCCGGGACTCGGTGGTCTCAACGGGCCAAGGGCCGGGTATGACAACATTGACTGTAGTAAGTAAAAGAGTATCAAATAGAGCTGTCCAAGGGCCGGGCTACCCGCCCAGACCTGTACGCCCGTTCGAAATTTGGGA
>AWWV01009519.1:0-95856 GCA_001974805.1 Corchorus capsularis | reverse complement strand
CAATCTACAAGCTTCAAACTCTCTTTTTCCACTCAAATCTTTCCCACTCATGCTCAAATTCTCCTATAGAAGATAAAATTCATTTTATAATGTCAAGTTTGAGTTAATTATCTCCAGAATCTGCATCAACATAATCCCGCCAAGAGAAAGTGGAAGAAAAAATGGGAGATTTATACGCTCGTGATTTCGGTGGAGTTCTCTGCGATAGTTGCGGGGAGAGCTCTCTCTCCGCCATCAAGATCAGATCTGTTCAATTTCTACTCTATTGCTTTTATTCCATAAAATAATTTTAGAAATGTACCAAAAATTTGTTTGAATTTCTCTTTTTGACTTGCTTGTATTTATAGGCTGCAAAGAGATGATCGGGTTTGTTTGATTGATTTTGATTTCAACTTTGTAGACTTTGTAACAAATTCAAACTTGTAGACTTCAAACGTGGCAGATTTTGTTGTGATTGGTTTCTTTTGATTCATAATATACATTGTAGAAATGTTCATGTTTCATATTTAAATTCTATTTATTATTTGTTGAAAATGTAAGTTGTATTTATTATTAGTTGAAAATATATAAGTTACTCATTAGAAAGAAAATAGCAGATGAAAGAAAAAAAAAGAAATAAAATAGCAAACTTCCCGGCTTCTAGCCGGGCCTTGGGCATAACATTTTATTTTTTGACGGGCTTGGTCATAGATGAAGGCCCGATTAGTCGGGCCGGGCCGGGCCTGGACAACCACTAATGTCATAAATCATGCACTTAAATCCGGCCCGAACTCACCAATGGACAGCTCTAGTATCAATTGCAATACATGCTTTTTTTTTTTTTTTTTTTTTTTTTTTTTTTATGTGGGGAGACATAACAGAACATTGTCTATAATCCGCCTCATAGCAATTTCATTTTTAAATGATCTCTGGTTTTACATATTACATATTAATAGATTTCATTAACCTTAAATGCAGTGTAATATTGAAAGTTTGCTTGAAGACCATTTTTGATTAATTGTAACTTTAATTTTAGTTGAATTAGTTGTTTTTTTTTTCTTTTTGCAACAACAATCAGTGGTAAAACTACCCGGGAGGTCCCTCTACTATACGATTTCTACATTTTGGTGCCTCTACTATTGTTGTCTGCAAAATGGTCCCTCTACTATCAAAAGTAGTCATCTGTGGTCCCTAACGTTGGATCAAGTTGAATTAGTTTAATTTATGTGAATATTACATAAATATTGAAATCGGATCAAGTGATCTGTTTTCATGTATATCTGTTGCAAATAGAATTATTCCTTAATTTGTTATCCTTTGAATTCAAAATCATGAGTTTAGTTTGCAAGTATTTTTTTTCCTTACCAATTTAAACTTCATGATATGGGTGCCTTTTCAACTATTATATCACAAGAGAATCTACCAAGTTTTATCAGTAAGGTATGTTTCCAGGGTTGAACAATTCTGAGTTTGTCTTCCTTTGATAACTTCAAGGTCGGAATTGAAGGATCATCTGTATAGGGCTCTTCAGAAAGGGAAATATCAGTTTCAACTTGAATATTATCTAACCAATGATCAATATATATATATATATATATATATATATGATGAGACTAATGTAAAAGTTTCTACTTGTAAGATATAAGGGAAGCTTGAGCATGTGGCACTTGTTGTGTGGTGGTTGATGGAAAAGGATGAGGCGGTTTATCAGGTGGTCTAGCAGAGGAATTAAGGATAAATTCTTTTGGCTGGGAAGGCATATGGGAAGACTTTGTAGGAGATGATGGAAGGGTAGGAGAGGAAGAAGAATTAGGAGATTGATGAGGAAAAGGTGCGGGGAAGGCATAGAAGAAGGGGGAGGGGAGGAAGAAGAAGGAAAGCTTTCTGAGAGAACATTCATTTTATAAGAACTATATTTTTTAATGTAACAAGTTTCAACTCATAGCTTACTTCATAGGAATTTTTCATTCTAAACATTTTTGCATCAATTTCTAGCACAACCACCAATTTAGCTAAGTTGATGCTAAACAAGTGGATGCAACAAAGTAAGCAGGGCAGCCAATGTAATAGTTACAAATTACTACTAATAATGTCATTATCAAGTACTCAAAACATTCATATCATATTGAATCAATAAGCAAAAAGCATTCTTTATATTTATCTGCTGAAAACTCCTTGTAACCGGAAAATGCAAACTAATTGTCAACTTAAAAAAGAAACAAAAAAGACAAGACTTGATCAAGTTCTTAAAACATCAACAAAATCCTTCTTCACTGACATGGTGTAATGTCTGACAATTCTTCTCTACTGTTAATAAAAATAAAAAGGGACTAGCTAACTGGTGAATGAGTGCACCAATTAGTCACAAAACCCAAGGGGTTAAGTCCCATTAATGTACTAAAAAAATGTAATGATTGCATAAAAAGTGGGTATAGAACTTCTAATAATAATTATTCATAAAATAGAGAATTTGTATGTCAAAACTACCCTTATACCCACATAAGGGATGAAAAATCATTATGGTTATTTTTTTAAGTCAAGAAAAATTTTAATAAATAGTTTATAATATTTTCTAAAACCCTATGAGATAGGGTATCAAAATTTAAAATTTATCCTTTAAAAAATTATAACATTTCTAGTTGGAGCTAAACCTTATTGACTAAATAGCCCTTTTGCCCCCTGAACTTTGTAAATTTATGCCAGTTTGCCCCTTGAACTAATAATTGTGCCACATTACCCCTCCAATTTTCAAAATCACGCCAATCCCCCCCTTACCGTCAACGCCTCCGTCAGACCCCCTGTTAGTCGATGACGTGGCCTTTCTTGCTGACGTGGAATATCCACGTCAGCATTCAATGGGCCAAGAAATTTTTTTAAAAAAAAAAAGATAAAAAAAGTTTAATATTTTAAGATTAAAAAAATATCTTTCACCAAACTCTTCTTTGAACCGAATGAAAAATGAAATTAAATAAATTTAGAAACCCCTAATTAACTCCTTCTCACTCTTTTCTTACGTTAAAAATGGATTAAACCACCAATTTTCCAAGAACCAACTATGAACAAGCAAGAGACGTACTATCAACCAAAAACCCAACAACCCAATCCCAACCACTTCCGACGAGGACCGCCAATCGCCGGAACCCATCAACCAGTCATCAAACTCTTTTGCCATGAATAATCCTCAAAATATTACCTGAAAGTAAACAAATCATCAAAAATAAATAACCTTTAAAAAAATGAAACCCAGATTCGATTTTTATCAATCAGGATAGTATAAAATAAAGATAGAAATTCATTGAAAGAATAGAAAGAAGCTCACCAAGAAATTAATTACCTCATGACTTCATCATACAAAATGTGGTGGTGTGGCCCATCGGAATACAGCCCATGGGCAACCCAGGGTGGCCTGAATTTGCCTTCTTGACGGCATCAATGGCCAAGACAGAATAGAACTTGGAAGCTTTCATTCATTTACATTTATACTGCTAGGAGTAGGAGATGACAGAAATGGAAATAGATTACATTTTACTACAGACATAATACATAATAAGGCAGGAGATATAGCTTCCTATGAACCAGAGGAGGAACTTTTCCCTTTTGGCGAGGTTTAACCGCAAAATCAATATCCTCCATATCCAAGTTTTCAATCTCATATTGGTAACTAGTTTTTTGTGGCTCAAAACGTTTTCTTTTTGGCCTTGGTTTACCCAAATCAAAAGTGCCAAATCATACATGATGCTCAGTACCCAACACAACATCTGTATATAATGTGCAAGCACACATAACATTTGACTTTCACCACTCCTTAAAAGGGAGAAGATGCCAGACGTTGGGATATGGCTCTGGCTCTTGGGCTCCGCAGAATGAAACAAAATTTTTGGCTTGATCAGGGACTCAACTCAACAACCTTGCTCAAACCCAGATGCTCTAGCATAGCTCTTTCAAGTCCGATAGGGGAACCCACACCCACACCATTAATAACAAAATGGCCTCAGGAAGGCAGATTCATGCTCACGTTTTCAAATTTGGTATGCCCATGGAATCTGATTTCATGGAGTTGTTTGAAAAATTCAAGGAGCTGATTTCAACGGTGAGGGAGATCGGGGAAGAAAGAAGAACAGTAGAGACGAGAGAGAGAAGACCTCTTTTTATTTTCTTTTTCTTTTTTCAATTTTATTTTCCTTTTCTTTTTTTTTTTGGCTTTTTCCCGCCCATGGGCCCACTTTAGCTGACGTGGATAATCCACGTCAGCTAAAAATGACATGTAAGCAATTACCTGAAGGTCTAATAGAACCGTTAGTCACGTGCCGTCACGTGACTAACGCGTTGACGGCAAGGGGGGGATTGGCGTGATTGTGAAAATTGAAGGGGCAAAGTGGCACAATTATTAGTTTCGGGGGCAAAGTGGCTGAAATTTGCAAAGTTCAGGGGGCAAAAGGGTCATTTAGTCAAATCTTATTAAAATTGTTTATAATTTTTTTTAAAACCCTAAGATAATGGGTCTCAAAATAAGATTTACCCTTGAAATTTGGGATAAAATTTTATTTGGGGCTAAACTTGGTGAAAAGTATTACTAGCTTTTAAATTTTGTTAAATTATATATAAGATATTTTATTATTTTCAAAAAATAAAACTTCTATAAAATAAATATAATTTTTCTAGGGGTATTATAGTCATAAGCAAAAGTCAAAGATGCACCATCATTACACTTATCACATCTCCAAAAACATGTTCCTTGGGTTTTGGGGTGCATCGGTGCACCAATTAGCTTTTGCCAAATGAAAATACTTCAAAAAGTCAATTCCTTAGTTTTATAAAAACTAGATTAATGCCCGCGCCATATGGAGCAGTGTTGATTATTTTAATTTTAATTTTATTATATTTATATTTATTTTGTTGATTTTATGGAGTATATGATAGTTAAAGAAATTTAATACAAAGAAATGTTGATTTTGATTTTATTTTCAACATTTTGAACTTGAATGGTAATAAAAAGAAAGTAACATTATAAGAGGACATAAATAAGAAATCGCTCATACTTAAAAAAAAAATAAAAAGGGATTTTTTTAGTATCTATTAATAATTTTAGACAATTACATTAGGAGGAAAAAATACAAACAAAAATGTTTTGAGAGACTTAAGACACAAACAACAAATACACAAATGTTTGGAGACTTAAGACACAAAAGTCCACTTTGGTAAATGATTTTTTTTAAAAAAATTTGTAATAAAAAAAGACACCATGTGTCAGCAAATTAAAAAGAGACTTGTCATTCAACGAGGCACCCATTTTACTATTCATTATGGCCATGCGTCAAACAAATAGGTGGGCAGATTTTTTTTGCCATGTGTCTTCCTTGGGTCACTTGACCTTATTTTTGAATATAAGTTTTGATAAGTAACAGAAAAAAATTGATGTTTGTAAAAAGTTACCTAAGCCTGGATATGGCCAGGGAGGAACTGCAATGAAATAGAGAAGTTATTACCACTAGCTTTTAGAAAGAAACAAAGAAACAAAGAAAATTTTAAGAATCCCTTACCAGTTGTAGATCGTCCTTGGACTCCTCGTCCATTCCTTCTCGAACGAAATCATGGTGATCTTCTCCCCAAATCTCAAACTCGGGATAATGTGCCAAAATCTCATAGTATTGTCTTCTTTCTTCCATTAAAACATGGCCAGGGGGAACTGCAATAAAATAGCGAATTTATTACTACTAGCTTTAAAAAAAAAAAACAAAGAAAGTTTTAAGAATCCCTTACCAGTTCTAGATCGTCCTTGGAGGCTTGGACTCCTCGTTCATTCCTTCTCCGGCAAAATCATGGTGATCTTCTCCCCAAATCTTGAACTCAGGATAGTGTGCCAAAATCCTATGGTATTGCCTTCTTTTTTCCATTAAAACAAACAACCAGAAACCCGGCGTTCGTTCCCAAAATGCCAAAATCTCATAGTATTCCTGTCTTTGCATGAAAGGAGCAAAATGGGGCCAATCATTCCAAAACTCATCCACATCCTCTCCTTGCAGTAAAGCACCCAAATAGCTCTGCCTTGACCAGCAAACCTAAAAAATTTTTAGTTAGTGTTAGTAACAAATTCTAAATAATAGACAAGAAAAAAGAGAAAACATGTAAAGAATGAGAGAATTACATTCAAATCTGCATAAGGGAGACGAGGGTTTAGTGCCTGAGGGAGAGCTGCACAAGGATTTTGGTTCTAGGAAGACTTTTAGGCCAACTTGGAGACCAAGTCAGCCCCTAAACCGTCCTAGTGTTATATCCTAAGTCTAATTGGAGTTCTTAGGTTATTTTTCCCCTATAAATAGCCTCCTTAGGTCTAGGTTTTTATGTACATCTCTTTTAGAAAAATATATTGTAGAATTACTTGAAGATTTGGAGGAGGAAACCCTAGGAGCCGCCGCCTCCTTCTTCATCTTCATCCATAGATAAGTTTTTCTTCTTATTTGTGGATGCTCACTCAATTCATGAGAGTGATCATTTTCTTTTCTCCAATGTAGAATTTAATTGATCTCTTGAGTTATATCATGGTGAGATTTTGTGCTTATATATGAGAATTATTTGGGTATTTCTTAAATCTCTGTTTTAATTCTATGTTGCTTGTTTTGATGGATTGGAGTCGACACTATCTTGATAAATCGAGTTAACATTAGCTAGATTAAGTTGAGAACTGACCTTCCAGCTTAATTGTATGTAGCAATTGGTTGAGAACCGACCTTCCTTCCAAGAGAAATAAGAATCAATGGGTGAGAAATTGCTTGTTGTGCTTGTTTATAAATTACTTGTTCTTAATGCTTTGTTCTTAGGTAATCTTTAAGCCCTGAAAAAGTAATTGATTGCTGAAAGAATAAAAAAGATAGATGAACTTTGACCGGTAATCTTATCTAATTAAGGTAATTTAGGATTTAAATCTAACAAGCTATTCAAGGTTTTCATAATTATTAGATATCAATGATCCATGTTATCTTTGTCAAGAGGGATATTAATTCTATGTTGGAGGGTTTTCTTAATAGTTTTCTTAATTCATTTACTGCTTCTTAATTAATTGTTTTCTTTAGTTTTCTTGATTGCTTTCTTAGTTAGTTGTTTAGACTTAATTTTAGTGATTTAAATTTACTTTCAAAATTCTCTTCCTTTGTTTAACTGTTTTAGTTGATCAATTGGAAAAAGAATAATAACCTTTCTTCTCTATGGGATCGACCCCTACTTACCCTAATTATTTTTAATTAGTAATTGTTGGGATTAATTTTATGATTGTTGACGACCGATCATTCACTGACACTGGCTGAGATTCCATTGCCTCCATCACCATTGGAGGATCCTTCTACGGATTTTCAGGTTTCGTTTCATGCTTTGTATGGCTCCCCTGCTTTTAACACTCTAAAATTGTCTTCAGAAATACAGGGTGAAAAATTCACGGTGCTTATCGATTCCGGCAATTCGCACAATCTTGTGCAACCCAGGATTGCCCATTTTCTGGGACTTATGGTTGAACCAGCTCCGGCCTTTGTCGTCATGGTTGGGAACGGCAACTCCCTAAAATGTGAAAGTCGAATTTCTAACCTGAACATTTTTCTTCAAAAGGGCACAAATTCCACGTGGATTTTTACTTACTGGATATTCATGGGGCTGATATGGTTTTGAGCATTCAGTGGTTGGCCCAATTAGGCCCATTGTTGGCAGATTTCAGTATACCATCCATTTTTTTTGGCACCTTGGGTCACTTATTACCTTGGTGGGCCAAACTGGGCCTCAAGCTGCCCAGACGTCCGCATCTCAATTTAAACAACTACCCAAACGAATGCTTTAGTCTCTGCTCATTTACTGACCGTGTCTCCATGTTCAATTGAGACTTCTTCACCACCATCTCAGGCTGTTCCCGTCGAAATCCAGATGCTCTTGGAGAAGTATCACCCTATGTTTGCCACACCACATGGGTTGCGTCCTTCATGACCATGTGATCATCACATCCACCTCACTCTGCGCAGTGCTCCTATCAATGTAAAACCATATCGTTACCCTTATCATGAAAAAAAAGATATGGAGACTTTGATTGCAGGTATGCTTCACAATGGCATCATTCAGCCTAGCACTAGTCCCTTTTCCTCTCCAGTGTTACTAGTGCGAAAAAAGAACGGGACATGGCGCTTTTGCGTCGATTACAGGGCCTTGAATTTAGTCACGGTTAAAGATCGATTTCCCATTCCCACTGTCGATGAGTTGCTGGATGAATTGCACGGTGCTTCAGTCTTTTCAAAGATCAACTTGAGAGCTGACTATCACCAAATACGAGTTGCCCCTAAGGATGTGCTCAAAACAACTTTCAGAACCATTGATGGGCATTATGAATTTCTTGTCATGCCTTTTGGCTTGCTAATGCACCGTTTCAAGCTGCTATGAATTACCTCTTCAGGCCCTATTTACGCAAATTCGTATTGGTATTCTTTGACGATATATTGGCTTATAGCAACACATTGCCTGAGCAACTCCAAAACTATTATGAGTCTGACCCTGCTGGCAAGGCATTTTTTCAAGCAATTCTTTCTTCTCTAGCTTCCCACCTAGATTTCTCCGTTGTGGATGGGTTGATTATGCACCATGGTTGATTTGTGATACCTGATCATCATCCATTGTACTCTCACTGGTGGCCATGCCGGTGTTGCCAAGACCATAGCTTGATTATCAGTAAATTTTTATTCGAATAAATGGAAAACTGTCATTGAATTCATTGCTGCTTGTAGAACATGTCAGGAGGTTAACTTGCTTTCTAAGATGGGTGTTTACTTCAACCCGTTAGTCATATATGGCAGGATATACATAAATTACATTTATGTGTACAAATGTAATATTACAATCAAGACAAGACAAGACAAAAGGAGACAAAATGAAAAAAATTACCATAAATGTAATGAAAATGTAATATTCACATAAATCACATAAACCCTTCCCCTTCCCATAATGTTTAATTTATGTGAATATTACAGTTTGAACAAATTATTTATTAGGCAAATAATTGAAGTGTCTTGAGATGTTTTTGACAAATTCGAAATATATTTCTAACCGCAGCTAATCCTGAACACCACTCAAAAGAGCAAATGTGGTCATTTTACAAAATACATCATGCAATAATTTTTTATTTAGCAGACAAGACGTAATCAAACCAAACTTCAATTGCATGTGTGAACAAAATGAATTAGCTACAATTTTTGAGTGTTCATGACAAAAAATGAATTGTAAGCATCAAATTGGCCATTCTTGAGAAAGGGTAGTCTGTCAAGTGGAGATGTTTTTCTTGAACATGAGCAACGATTTTCTTGAACTTGAGCAACGATTTGCACTTAATAGCTCCTGCAAAGAAGTATGAGACCATTAAGCTTTTGATTGCAACAATAGACATTTTCTTAAGAATGTATTATAAAAATCTCAAGCATGAAGACATTATGTATAGTGTTTACTTTGGTCGATATGAAGGAATAAACATGAAAATGATAAGTGGATAATAAAAAGTTCAAGACAAGCGAAAGCTTCACTATTCCTTATCCCTCTTTTCCCTTCTTTGCTGATTATCGGTCTATTATAAAAACAAATGCCTTAGAAGACATTATATAAATTACAGTCAATCAAATGATATACAAGAGCAAAATTACAATTAACAAAATGGAATCAGCAAACTGAACTACTAAGCATCGATAACAAAATATAGTTTTTCTCCATCATTAATTTTAAAATGTCATACTTATACAGGAGATAGAGACACTGTATAAGAACCGTTGCAGTAGTTCAAACCCTTTAGTAAACCTGAAAGCATATGAGGAGAACCAATAGCTTCGGGAATACCAAAGGCATCCGATATTTCTTCGGGCTCTTCACCGACTGTGGCCTCACTATCAACTTCCTCACAAACTATTTCTTTGGGCTCTTCACCGACTATGGCCTCATTATCAGCTTCCTCAGAAACTGCCTCAAGAGCAATATTCAAGCCAACTGAAGCAAGCTCTGTCGTAAAGCTAAAAATCACCCAAATGACTATAAAATCAGAAAAAAGATAAGTAATGACATAATTTTTTGTTTTTGTACATCTCTTACAGTTTTCTGAATTCCATATTTAGGGATTCAGCAGTCATCATTAGCCGATGATTTAAAAAGAAAGTTTTGACAAAATACTCATCGTTTTGTGCTAAACATCATAAATCATATTCCAATACCAAGTTTCATCCAAAACTTCTTTGATTACGAGAAATAATGAAAATCCCAAACATTATTTGATAAGGTCAAGGGGTTTTATCCAAAATGAAGAACAAAACTGATTAAGGGCGGTTTTCATTATTAACCTTTGCAGTTGTAGCTAGCAAGATTATGTATACAACAAAATATAACTAAGGTCATACTTAAAATGAACTTACATGTTAAGCAATCCAACAACAAAGCAATAAGTTGATTCAAGGAAAGAAGTATAAGAATACCTTGCTTCAAAGCTTCTTCCCTCAGAGGCCATTAGAGCGCATATATTACTGATAATCCAAGGGGGAATGTATGAATCCTTGATTTCCAAACAATAGCAAAGGCCATTAGATGAAAGTGCCTTGAAATCACCATCTTTCAACGTGGATCCTTTGGGGGGAGCAGCACCATGATCAGCCATTTTAATCTCCCTGCATCTAACCTAAATATAAACATAGAGATATAACATAGTCACCCAAGTTCAGCACCAATTTGCGACATGATTATGTTTTCTAAACCAAAACTTTTCTGTGACAAAAAAAATGTTATGTTCAAAGTTTAACAGCTATACTACAACATCTTAGAAATAGAAAAATGCCACGCATAAGAGGATTATAGTATGTATAAGGGCAGTGACATTAGATCAGGTGACACAACAAACAATAAGAATACACCATACAACCAACAAAAGGCTAAAAGTGAGAATGATCATCTTGTTTCTGGCAACATCACTCACCTTTAGAGCAGAAAGAGCAGCATTCTGAAATGGCACAGGAGAATATAATATAGGAACATCCACTGCATTTAAAAAAGTCAAGAAAGATCTGTTAGAAGGAAAAAAAAAAGTCAGAGACTGTGACAAGACAATGAAGAAAAATATATGAGTATCATTTACTTCAACGTGATCAATGTACAAAAAAACAATTATCTTTCAACTGGATTAAGGAAAAGAGAAAGAAAAAAACATTACATACCTATAATTTAATAAAATTTCATACAAACCATGTACGTTATCAATTCCGCTGAAAGCCAACAAACACTGTGGGGTATTATCAACATCAGAGAAGGAATTCTTCCGTCGAGTCTGTAGTATTTTCAGCAGATAGTGTCAATGAATAAATGAGAACGACTTTTCAATTATCACCATAAAGTATCTTATTGAAGGCCAAATTGCAACTGTCAGCATGAATGATAGTTTACAAACCTGCCCCAAATTATGCTTTTCAATCTCTGAAAGCTCTACCAGGTCCTCTGTAGTAACATGTTCTATTTGAGAACGGCAAAGAGGCATTGAAAAAGAGACATCCTAGGAAACATATAAAACGAAAGCAGTAGAAAAAAATTGCCCATATCAGACATCAATGAAGCATTAAAATTAATCAAAACAAATATATAGATGATCAGCATTGGGAAGTTACAACTAAATTTTTCAATTATGCAATATACCATACATAGGTAATCAGCTGATAGTTTTTGAAATAAGACTAGGTAAAATCTCCTTTAGGCTAGCTTTCACTTGGAACATGGATCAACAATAATTCAATCAGTTTTCAATCTTTAGATGTCCTAAAACCGTTCAATTTTTCATCTGGTCATGTTTCTAAAATGAGCAGAAATCTAATCAAGCAACTACATGAAGCAAAGCTGATAACAGCAGAAACTTCTCTACGGTGTCGACCACAGCAAAGCAAACTTGCTTGTAATTATAGTTTTGCATTATCATATAAACTTAAGCCCCAAATCTGTAGCTCTGTAGCTAGATGTGTTAAAGAAATGTCCTAAAGACTCCACATTTTGACACCCCACTTTGGTTAGGATAATATTCCGAATCACCAAAAGAACTTTAATTTGATTACATTGAAAGCAAAACAATAAATGAAATTTAGGATACTGAATAAGCATTTAAATACTAATAGTTTTTACATAGAAAATGCCAACACAGGGCATACAAGAAGCAAAGCACTTGCCACCCTTGCAGTTAATATAACATTACCAGGGTAACTTAAAAGAAAAATATGTTGAGAAACCCATGTGCGTCTATTTATGATTCATAATTACAAGCAGTGGGAATTAGTTAAGGTTTCCATAACTTACATGCTCTTTCAATAATGACCTCAAACCTCGAGTTGACTTGGAGATATATGCCTGCCGTGATTTTCAGCTTCTTCGAGAACCACCAGCAGCAGTAAACATCACCACAAAATTCGAAGAGCATACTAGAAATGTTTCAATAAAACCATTATCAAGATATAGTTTAATACTTCGTAAATAAACATAAGTGAGCATTAAACTCCACAAATCTTTCATTCATAGTTCACTTTTGTTAAAAGAAGAGAAAACAATTTGAAATCAAGGACAAAAACAAGTTGGGCTTAAATCTTGAAGATGGAGAAAACCTGTAAGTGTTCTTTAAGAATAACTCGGAAACAAAAGGAAAATAATTTACCCTAAGAGAAAGCAGTTATGCATTGCATTTGTCTATACATGAAAGATGTTGCCTACATGTTCCAAATAAACATCATTGGAACGTAGAACTATCAACAATGCAAGAAGTTTATAACATGTTTCCAAAGATGCATCTGAGGTAAAGAAAGAGTTCTAAGCACTAATTAAGAACTTACCATAAAAGATGCTACAAGCATTTTCCCGAAACATATAGTAAAGACTCCGAAATGAGTCCTCCCATGCCCCCTGTCGGTTTCTTACGAAATCCATTTCATCTGGAGAACACAAGAGAATGGACATTACAAGTTAGAAAACCTCAAGAAATTAGGAGAAAGGAGGGACAAGGAACACTTGAGCATGCTTGAATTTGGTTGTGCACAAACACATGCATGGTTAGGAGAGAGGATTCAACTAAAAGGTATTTCATTAGACAAACCTTCACATGCTGATGAGGCCAACACAGACACGATTGATGGTGGTAAGGTAGACTGAGGATAGATCCAAGAATGTAGAGCTTTAAAATCCAAGACTTGGGAGGCAAACCTGGTCTGTGAAGCACTGCTAATATTTTGATTTCCAGACCAACATGACTGAGATTTCAACTGAGGCATACCATTGTAGGTACCACACATCATTGCCCTATTTAACCTGGAATTAAAACAATACTTTAGTTGTATAAACAAAGAAAATATTATTAAAAAAAGAATCCTATAACAAATATCTAATAATTTGGAGAGTGCCATACACGCGTCGTTAAACCTCTGTTATTGTCCACATGGCATTTCTATTTCATTTATTAAATTTCTGAAATTAAAAATAAAATTACAAAATTAAATAAAAATCAAAACACTCTTCAAAGTTTTCTTTCCACTTTTCTAGGATCAAACTACCTTTTAAACCAAAAGAAAAAGTCCAAACATATGTTGAAGAAGAATCGCTACCCATGCCCATTCACCATCAAAACCTCCAGATTTCCTTTAAATACAAACTTTGGAAACAATTTTTAGCATTTTAGAAAGGAGGTAAAACATGGGTTTTTAGAAAGGACGACATTGCCTTCCACAACTATCTCGGCATCGCTGTAATCATATTCCTCATCAAGCAGCAATTTTTCAAGACTGCTGCCGATTTTGCTCAAGCTCAAGGTCTCTAGATTGGACACTCGAGGGTCTGTTGCAGCCTCTGTCAGGTGACTTTCAGACCCATTTGATAGATAAGATGATGAGGCAAAGCTTAATGATGATGAAATTTCATTCCCATAATCCATGTTTTTGTGAACCTGAAGCTAAAATTCCCTGTTTGTGAACCCATAATCCATGTATAATTAAATCCATGAAAATTGAAAACCATGAAAAAGCAAAAGAGACATATAGACAGCGCTAAATTATAAAAAGTCACCAAATTCACAGAAGGAAAAAGAAAGAAAAATTGAAAAATATATCTAGTGCTCGATGAAGATGAAGAAGAAAATAAATGGGTTAAGTAAACCCTAACTTTTAATTCAAATAAATTAGTTTTATTTTTTAATTCCTAAAATGTATTAAATTCCATTTATTTTTGCTGAAAATTCCACGTGGCACTCTAACTCGCCATTAACGGTGCGTGTAACTCACAACCTTAACACCATCCAAAAAAGCCCCGAATTGAGTAGCCCCGAAAACGTTTGGCCTCATTTTGTTGCAATTGAAACGTTTGGCCCCAAATCGAGCATCACAGCAAACGTTTGGCCCCAAATTGAACATTTTGCCTATTCTAGTAAAACACGAGAAGATACACAAAAGAGAACTGCAATATATGATGAAAAACAACAGGCTTACTCACCAATTTACTGAGGAAGAGGACACCAATCTCATGTAAGTTTTCAAAGTAAAGTCCACAGGAATCTTCTGGCCTGTGACATGGAATTCAGAGCAGAAGTTTCCGGTTGGTGAAAGATCATCAAATTTTCCAGAAGACTCAGGAGGTACATTAGGGGTTGATTCACGAGCAGCAAATCCTTTCAATGCTTTATCCTACAAAGAATTGGTGGCCCATTTCAAATAATGATATTAACAAATTAAATGATCAAAGAGGGAAACTACTAAAAGTGTATACCATATCAATAGCTGCCAGGCCTGATGCTTTTTGACCTCCGGATGAGAGCTCAGTAACACTAAGAAATGTACCCTGACTACATTTTTCAAGTGTTCGGCGAGCATGAGCTTCATAATCTTTTGGAACATCAACGGAAGCCTCTGGACTGCAAAAGGACAAATAGAACCATATCATCAACATAAATCAACTTATACAGCACCAAATATAGGCATATAGGGATTGACAGACATACCATGATAGTTGCTGCCTTCTCTTAGCAGCCAGATCTGAAAGTGTAGAGATTTTCCTTAGACTGCAAGGTTGCTCAATTGAACTATTTTCCTGCTAATAAAAAAGGGTAATTCAACAATCAATGAACTGGTTATTTACATGTCTTTAATAAAAAAAAATAATTTTGGCCATTGTTTAAAGCAACTCAAATTATTCAGACTATCTACTGCTTTTGCATGTTAAGATTCGGAAGCTGTTGAAGCAGAAATTCCAGCTCTTCTGCTTTCATTGAGGAAAGATATAAATAACTGCTCTATTTTCATAACATAGATCTGAAATATAAAAAGAAAATGATACCGCTGGTTCCATTTGTAAATTTTTACATACATTCTACATACTAGCTTAAATAGCCAATTCAGATTTCAAATCCCAGTTCAACGAGATCACTAGTACTCCTATCACATTATATCATCAGATATATTCCCTCAAAAACATTCGAATAAGCATGCAATACACTTAAATATCAAATCTATCTTCTTTGCCATGTGCAAGATTCAAAAGTCCTAAAACACTTTACCAAAGATACAATTTTATAAACATAACAAGTGGCTCCAATCAGTGTGGAAGAGCTCAAGATCAGGTGAACATATTTGAAATACAATTCTTATCTGCTTATAGTAACAAAATACGCGATCCAAACTTAAGCAAATTGTTTAACAGTTAAACCTTTCCCAATAATCCTGTTTGAAAAAAGGAAACTTATATAAAAATTAGGGGGTTGCAGAACTTCAAGCCCAGGTTTAACAATAATAGTCTCATTCCTAACCAGCCATATGTTAATGGCATAAATTTTCAGATACACAATATAACTTATAAACCAGCATGTTCACCACATTACTAGGCATAACTTTGCAAGAGTTTTTGTCTATGTTAGCCTCACTAATCAAAACACAGCTTGACACAACTTTGAAGGTCTAAGAACAGTCAGAGTTGCACTTCAAACTTTTACAGAAACGTAGAAAGATTATTAGTACTGCTCCAAGCTTCAATTTAAAGTAGAACTGACACAGAGCTCACTCTTACTTTAAATATTGCATACTCTTTGTTCTATTAAGAACTAATTGTGTTGCTAGGTTGCCTGATTGAAATCTTTCAACTTGATTACCAAATTATGATTCCATAAATGTTCCTACATCTTAAGGCATCGGATAACATTTCAATAGTCAATCTTTTGCATACTCTTCACTAATTCTCGAACTGAGATGTAAAACTGACCTAAGCTTTTGCAGTCCTTGAACACCTCAAAAACTTGTTCCTGTTTTAAAATTCGCCTAATATATGCAATTAACTATTGAGTTTACTCCTCAAAAATACTACAATCAACTTGCATTTACCAATAATGGTTCATTTTCAAACTGTTTTTTTTTTTTAAAAAAAGACCCTTTCTTTAACTATGTTAATTATTACCAGTTCTTACAAATTCATAAAAATCAGTAAATTTCATATAGAATCTAGGCATCATTTTACACTTCTTTAAATGGGTATTCAACTGAGTATTCCCATCACGATGACTACTAGCAGCATAGTCTTTTTCACAATAATGACACTTAGCTCTAACTTCATTAGTCTCACTCACAGTAAATTTAGTAAAGTGCTGCCATACCTTGGACCATGATTTTGGTCTTTTTTCCGCAGCAGGTTGGGGCACTTGCACATCTTACTGTTTCCGCTTTTTGGAGACATCTGCTGATGGAGGAGCAGGTGGCTGTGGCTCAAACTGAGTAGCAGGCACTAGTGTCTCCTCCAAGTCACTTGAATGAGGGCTTTCTATAACAAAAGAAAGCAAAAACATCCCTGAAATTAGCCAAAAACAGCAAGCAATATGCAGAAAACAGAATCCAAAAAACAGAATAAAAAAAACAGAATCCAAAAAACAGAAAAAAGAAAAAAAAAAACAAGAATCCCAAAAAAACATCACAAACAGATAAAATCTATGCCAAACCATTACAAATAGATAGACTATAGAAGGTTTGCAAATTACTTCAGACTTTATGGCAAGCAGCAGTTTACATTCTATAGAAGAGCAGATAAATAATTTGAAGCTATAAGAAATGAGACTCTGTCAAGAGGGCCTTGATCAATCCATATGTCTAATTTTTCAGTTTGTGATGCATGTGAAAGATTAATAATCAATTCAAAGTATCAAATTAACACTATGTTTTAACGTTTGCCTGGTCAAATAAGCTTGCAGTTATCTTAACTTAAAAAGGCTTCAGATAAATTTAGTATATATAGCTAGTAAACTTCATACAGCACAAGAAAAATGTATAAATCAATTTAATGAAACCAATTCAGCAACTCTGGTATATAGAAATACAATCAACGACCTATTGAATTGAACATTAGACTAAGTCAGATCAAGCCAACATCAAGCTGTTTGGCTTGGATTTTGCATCTAAAAAAAAACAAAACTATGATACTATGTAAGATGTTTCAGCTAACATACTAATATCTATTTGTCAACTGGGAAAAGCCTTATTAACCCTTCTTTGATTTTACCCAAAGCCTCTGTCAGATTGAATTGAACAATTTAATAATGTTGCTTGAGCAGTTGATGTTTTGTCCAAAATATGAAAATTAGCATAGGCATAATTACAGAGATCATCACAGTTTGAGATCAAACAGACCAACTTTCAATTCATACTCAATATCAATAAAATACAAAAAAGATGAAAACTGTGTATTAATCTCTACTGGAATAGATTGGCGCAGTTCCTACTTCCTAGCTATGTGTGTGTATAGTACTATCAAATCTGATCACATGATGTCAAGATTGCCATTGACTACTGAAATTGAGAAATATTAAATTCACAACCAAGAACAGTAGAGGGAAGCATAAATGAAAAAGGGCAATATATAACTAAGTAAGTAAACAAAACAGCAACCGAAATACAAATTAAACTAACAAAAAATTAAACTATTTAAGGAATTTGAACATTAGTAATTACCTTCATTTTCGGATGGGTTTTCTATTAGGGATTGGGATTTGCAAACTTGGACACCAAATAAGGATTTCGATCCGTTAGAAGAGGGAACGGCAAAGGATTTGACACTTTCTTACAAAAAGTTTGATTAATTTGAACAAAGAATGAGTTAGGGTTTTGAAATTTCGAATTGGGGGATTTGAAAAAACCTAAAATCTAAACCCGAAAAAGGAACTACAAGGCCGGAGGACGAGTCCCGACCTCCGACTGTCTGTCGAGCGGCTCGTCGCCGGCCTGAAACTCACGGTGGCAGTGGCTGAAGAGAGAAGCGGAGGAGAAGAGAGAGAAGGTCGAGCGGGAAGAGAGAGAAAGTGAAAGTTTTTTTTTGGCCTTTTTTTTTGGGCTGATGTATATATATTTTTTATATTTATAATAAATAAATATCTTCTATACTAATTATAATGTAAAACCTGACACAGAGACAAACTCAGTTTTTTAAAAAATTTAAAATAAAATAAAAATTACCCATTTTAGATAAAAACTACCCATTATAACAATTTTAGAAAAAAACTACTCATTATTATAAGATAGAAAAAAACTAAATAAGATAAATATAATATTTAAATTTAATTTATATCATTTTAAAGAAACTACCTATTGGAAAAAAAGCTGTTATAAACCACTCACGTATTAAGTGCCCTGTCTAGACAAAACTATAAACATTAGTACTACTAGAATTGTATCCCGCGCAAATTGCGCGGGAGTTCTACCTGTTTCATTTCATTTTGTGTTATTAATCCAATTCTTTTGGCCAGTTTAAGGAAAACAATGAAAGTTGAAAATTGAAAATAGGTATTAACATTGATGTTTAACTTCTCGTCCATATAATATATATATATATATATATATATATATATATATCTGCAAGAATCACCACTGCTTCAGACAATAATTATCAGAAAAAAGGAGAAGCTCTCCTAACAATTTATTAATACACACATACAAAAGTGAAATAATCATGAAATTTTGATCACAATGCTACATATACTTTAACAAACAACTCTTTATTCAATCAAGTAAAAGAAAAGTTTCCCAGCCACTGTACTAAGAAATACCAACAAAAGCGAAATACAAAGAGCAAAGATTTTCACATATCAAGACAGACCTCATCAAACTCCATGGAGACTGCTACCCTGGAATTAAAAAAAAATGAATATAAATTTTGAGGAAAAAAAGAACATATAAATAGGTAAAGGCCGTGGAAAATCACAAAAGAATAAGAGGAGGCTTGGAACGTCCCTAGTGAAAAGGCTATGTGAGTTGCTGCAACATAAAACAGGTTATCCAAATATCTATTATCACGTCACACTTGCACGATACATATCAGAAACCTCTCCCACATGTGTTTCAAATAATTGGAGCAATCATCAACAATATTCTATTAAGTTGAGATATAATGGCAGCAGATATATACTTGGCTTGTGTCCTCAATTTTCAAGAAAGTAATAGGGAAAAATGCTTACCAAATGGCAGTACTTACATGCACCATTAGTAGCAATAATGCTCAAAGATATTCCTGTTAAGAAAGCACATAAGCTAGAAAATGACAATTAATAAGTTTCCAAATAATTAAAACAATGAGCTAAAAGAAAACTTAATTGCAAACTAAATATACCCATGTCTCCCACATATGGTTTATGCTTGGTATAATTGATCACTTAGTTATCATTTTTTGGTACTCGTTTTAGGCAAATTCTGATTGAAGAATTCATCATCATCATCCCACCATCACAACCAAGTGCACAGTGTTGAAATACAAAAATTGACACAATGAATTTAAGGAAAATAAGAACTAAAAAATCAATATCTGAATCAAATTGGAGAAACGAAAAGGAGCGTTGTTTGATTCCCCCTCTCCTCATGTATCTAAACTTCTCCAACAATGACTAAAACAACAAATCAGAAAATGCAAATTGAGTCTGATTAAACACATGTCAAAAGCGGATTGATAGTTATGAACAGTACTAAAGACAGTAAATTGAGTCTAATTAAACAGTTTTTTAAACAGTAACTTAAACAGTAAAAGGTGGGTATATACAGTTATTATTATTATTATTAATCGTTATTAATAATACCCAACATTGAGATTTGTACCTGTGCCAATGGCGCGGCCTGTCTCACTGCAACATATTTATAGATTTTAAGTGTGATATGTAATGCTCTTTCTGTTTCTTTTTAATTGTCTCTCCTTTATTAAATAACTTCAACTTTGATCATCTTTTAAAAAATATATATATAAACCAAAATAAAATTTTACAATAATACTCATAAACTTTGGAAGACAAGCATTTCAATGTATATTTTTTGAAATTTTAGTTCTATATATTTTTCTTTTACCTAATGGTCAAAGTTGAAGTTATTTGACTAAAAAGGGACAATTAAAAAGGAACAGAGGTAGTAAGTAATAACCTACATAATATCCCAGTATGAAGAGGAAAATTACACAGGTCTGTCATCCAGGGCTCCTAACATGATCTATTTTGATAGGCAAAGGAAAATTCAGGACTCATCTCGTGTTTTCAATTCAGTGGGTTTATTATATTGTTTTGATTAACTTGGCAGCTGATGAAGTATATTTACAACATATTGAACAGATAATGATGCAACAGGGTAAGAAGAAGGAACGAGTCAATAATGAGAGGGATATTTATGAGCATGATGAATGATGCAAGTTCCTTTCATCCAAAAGTTCAAATAGTTCATAGTTCTTGCACAGGCTGGAATACTTGACATTTGCACTAATTTAAGGTCAAGGTAAATTGACACAACAAAAGTATTTATTTAGTATTTATCAATAGATGTCAAAAACATAACAAAACTAAACAGAAAAAGTGAAAATTCAAAAAACACAAAACTTGAAATCATGAATCTTGGGCTGTGGTGCTCACTTCCTTGATACCCTGATGTTGCGTTGATTTCACCTACAGCAAAGCATAATTCAAAATTTAGATTTTGCAGGAGAGTGAAAGTAGATTGGATTTGGGGAGTCTTAACATGCTTTACCTACAATGGAGAACAAACCCTTCTCAAAACTCCATTCCTAAAACTGCAACAAAAACTTTGTAGAAGTGGAAAAAAAAATACTAATAAAAGCACCCTTGTGACAAATAGAGAATTACCTGTAAGGTATTAAAGAAATCCTTCAATCTATGCCTGATTAATGACCACAAACCAACCCAAAAGTCGCAATGTTCCAAATCCCCATTAGTTTTTTCAATGGAGATTTAACATAAAAAATTGTTGTAGGGGTCGATCTCTAAGGCCTACAATTTGCAGTTCTTGGAGCTATAGTCACACAGGCTAAACTTCGGCACCATAAGTGAATAAAAATATAACTTAATCAAAGATAAGTTACATCTATATCACATTAAAGCTACAACCTTACTACATATATAGCTTCTCAGCCTGCTTGTAATCTCTGAGTTTCAACTTAGAAGCTGCATTGTCGAGTTTAATTCAGGTTACTTTTGTTTTTTCTTCTTGTTACTCAAAGAAGAGTCATACTCTATAAACATGATGGCCTGCAAAAAGAAGTTGTTGCTAATTAGTCAAATTAAAGTAAAAAAAAGTCTCAAGATTTTATCCCAAATATAAAGTGGACAGTGCATAATTAAACCTTCTCATATATCTCTTTAATGCCCTCTCATATTTACAAATCTTGAATAATGCATTTCCTTTCCTCTTTCTTCTTCCCGGCGGGTTCAATTATCCGTGTGTGTTCATAATCAATCATTATCTAGTTAAGGTACAATCAACACAACACCAGGAAAATTGCATTAATAAATTAAAAGTTGGATTTATCATTTATGCACTAACCTTCATAATGAGACTTCTCAAACTCATGACACACAGTTGAGTTTGCAGGAACAACAACCAACTCCTGTTGTGATTAAGATGAACCAATGGCATATTCTGGCTGAATAATTATAAGTGCATGTCTCCTTTCTTCAATGTCTTCACAACTCTATCAAGACCAGCAATTACTTGTTCTATCACAAAGGTACCAGATTGCATACATTAAATTATGACAAAAATCCATTCTCCAATTTCAACTATTAGAATTAGAAAGCAAAAACAAAAATTAATAATGAAAATAATCAATTCATGATAAAATTAAGCCACTACAGTTAAAAATTTTCATTATACATCATCCATAACATATCAGAGAAAATACCAAATATTTTTAGCTCATTTCATACATACCTAAAAAGTGGAATATCTTGATGCCAAAAAAAAAAGGAAAAGTAGATTATCTAGCAAAAATTTTGCAACATTTCAACCCAGCAAAATGACATGACAAACAAATGAATATTTATAGAATGCACGTATAGAATTCAATATATTCAAAGCACATGAAAATGCAAAAATTTCTTGATAAAACTAAATAAGCATAGGAGTAATTAATTGGAAAACACGACATACATAAGTAACAATAGAAAATGAATGTAATTTAAGATAAAGAATTAAAGAGCATAACCTTGTGTGTAGCTCCAGATGAACTTATCCTAAACAATTTAACTCCAATAGCCTGAGTGAAAAAATTGAAATATTGAAAATATGAAGCACCAGGTGATTTCAAAGTCAGAAGAAAGATGGAAAGAAATAGAGAATAAGAAAGGAATTTTTTTTCTTATCTTTTTTTTTTTTAAAAAAAGAGCTACCTGTGATCAAAAGCGACGTGATGAGCCAAATTGTCGCTGAGCTAAAGGCGAGGGAAACAGAAGGGAAAATAAATAATTAAATGAGAGTGAAACAGGAAAAAATGAATTTATCCAAAATAATCTTGGGTACGTGATCTGAAAATGATCAGTGAAGATGGCCAAGAACTAAATGTGCTACTTAATTGAAAAATGAGTGAATTGAGTGAAAATTCGAGAAGATACCTGTTCTGAAAATTATCGGTGAAGATGGCCAGGAACGGTGGAACAATGAGGTGGACAAAGAGACCGGTGTAAAAGACCTGCTTTCCAAAGTGCGGTAAGAAAGACCATATGATATGAGGGTTAAATTGGGGTTTTTATTTTATTTTTTTTAATATGTCCCAGAAGCTTCTACATTGATCATCTACAATGAAGAACATGAAGAATTCATTCAAACCCAAACCCAATTTGGACCATCATTAGCGCCGCCGCCACCACCTGAGTTCCCTTTACCAAAATCCCCAAAACAACACCAACCATATGTTTAGGTTTCTTAGCCCTAAACCTTCACCACCAGGATTCACACATCAACGGCGATTTGGTGAGTATAAGCCTTCACATTCCTTTGTTTTTGACAAAATTGAAACCCCTCTATAACATTTTTGTTTGAAGATTGCGTCTTTTTGTCCAAAATTGCAACAAAGACAAAACCCAACAATTAAAAGTAGATTACCAGCCGAAATAGAATGCCCCAGAAACCCTAAAACATACTTAGTAGTATGTTGAACAATAATAGAATCAATCTACTATTCACCCAAAACCTTACCTTTCAATATATCTAATCAGAAGAAAAGATGGACTAAGAGAGGAAGACAATCCTAAATAAATCTTAGATAAGCTCCTCTGCAAAGCACTGATTGTTTTTTCCTAAATGCTATGCAACGATTTGATAAAATCACTACAACTACAAACAGCAAAATATCCCTGTCCATTCCCCAACCAATTTCCAGATTAATTTCTTCAAGCAGGGGCAGATACCCTAGGCGCCACATTCCACCGCCAGGGCCGAATCCAACTTGAGGAACGAAAAAAGCAACTGGGTCTCAACCAACTTGAGGTGGTACGTAGAAATAAAGAGAGAGAGAGGAGTAAATCAAAGGCTTGGGTCTTTTCATATGGAGGTCGAGATTCATGTAAAGAAGACCCTTTTTTTTTTCCTAGATTTAGGACTTTAGATTTGGAAGGAAGAAGAAGAAGAAAAGAAGACCTTTTTTGAACCTTAGATCCGTCTTGAATTCCTGAGGGATTTCCCTCACCGGCCTCTGGAATGGAAGAGAGAGGGAGAAGGCGCTGCTAGTGGTGGTGATGGGTGGTGGTTGATTGGATCAAAGGATGAAGATGGATGGATTTAAACGCATGGAAAGAATTTAGGGTTTCTTGGTTTTTTTGCTTAATTCTTATCCGATTTGATTTTTTTTTATCGATAGATTTGAAAAGAATAAAGGGAAAAAATGAAAAAGAAGAGAGTTTTTTTTTTAAAATTTTTCTGCTTTTTTTTTATGAGTAAAAAATTTTTTATTTTAAATTAATTAAATTCCACGTGGCTATTTTAATGACATGTGGCTAGTTTTTGTCAGAAAATAAGTCTAATACGCGCCATTGAGTGCGTGTCTGTCACACACTGACGGATATGTTGAAAAAGTACTTAATTGGATGCTTTTTCGAACGTTTGGTACCTAATAATCTGAAATTAGAGGTTTGGTACTAAGTTGGAATTTTCCTAAAAGGTTTGGTACCAAATTGGGATTTTAGCCATTTATTGACTATTGGGCTTTATGAGGATTCTGTAATTTTATATATTGCTCAAGCCTTTTTCCTTCTTCAACCCATTTTTCCAGTCCATTTTTGATGGGTCCGTTCACGGTGTGCACACAAATATTCAGTTTACATGTAGTATGACTCCTATGATGTATTCTTTGATAATTGGGTGTGTTGGGTTATTAGAGTAAATTGCATTTTCTGAAATTATTAATATATTAAGTGCGTTTTTTAAAGACCCTGTTAATTGTTTTTTCAAGACGGTTTTTGCTGAAAGTTCTTTTCAACTTTTCACCTAGGACAACATGTACGCTCCGTTTGGTCTTTTCTTCATTTGCTAATTACTTAATAATCCTTATGTTCTATATGGTTTGTGTTGGATTATGAAAGTAAATTTCAGTTGTGTTGACTATTTTTTAGATGATTAACTATGTTCACACACATTAGTGTGTTTTAAGGATAGAAATCCTCTCCCCCCATTTTCTGTCCCCTCTTGTCCCCCATCCACCAAATCATGACATGTGTCCCTTGTATTATACCTTGTTTGTTTCAAGTTTTATCAAATAACATTAATAAAAGAAAATAAAATAAAAATCCCACTTAATCATCAGGTCTAGCCCCAAATTAAAAATAAATAATCGAATGTAATGGTTAGTCCTAAATTTTAATACATTCCCTATAGGGTTTTAGAATGAAAATATAAAATTTAATTTAACTAGGCAAACAATGAATAACATTAGAAATTAAAAAGGGACACATGTCTTTATTTGGTGGATGGAGGACAGAAAATGGGGGGAGAGGATTTTTAATCTGGACCGTATTAACTGCCAAGGACAAATGATCCTTTCTACACTTGCCTAACTTTTTGGGTTTTTTTTTTATTATTAGAAGTTATAGTTGTTTTGCTAAAGACCAATTTTTATTCTATACTCATTTAAATCCATTAATAGTGCGAAAAATATTAGCATGTATTGAACTATTTAGAATGAATGCAAGCACTTTTTCTTTTGGCACAAAAATGCAAGCACTTTTAAACATATTCAATTTCACTTTAAAAAACAAGAAAATGACTGAATAGATTTACAATGTCTCATATCTTACTTTCTGTAATTGTTTATAGAACAGATGCATCAAATAAACAAAAATATCTCACATAAAAGCATGTCTGTAACGCAAGCGTAGGCTATCCCTCTTGTATATATACTATATATTATTTTTAACTACAATGGAAATTACTAAAAGGCCAAATTGAGGATTAATGTGGTGCCACCTTTTGGTTATTTTTGGTCTTTTCACACTTTTCGGATGACTAAAAAGCCCCTCTACGAATTTTCTCCATTCCTTTTCCTTCTACCCTTTTTTGTAATTACACGTTTCCCTTCCTTAATTGTTTTTAATCAATGTTTAAGCCTTTTAATTAATTGCTTCTAAACCCTAAACCCTTAATTACTTTTAATTAATGTTTCTCTCGCTGATTTTTTTTCCTCTCACCAACTCAGTTGCTGCTTCTTTTCAACTCCTCAGTGCTAATGAATCTTCAGGTTTGCCAAAAATCAAACATTTTCATCACTCCCCTCTGTTTTCACCTTCATATCTCTTTCCTCTTTTTCTCCGTCTCCATCCCTTCAACATGGACCATTCAATATTTTTCCCCTTCTGAATTAAAACCACCATTTGTTCAATGTGAGTATTATTATCCAATTAACAACATATTTTATTACCTCTTTGCACTTCCTATTACTTACAAATAAAAACATGTTCTTAACCTTCTTAATTTTGCATGTCTAAAAAGTTAGCTTACAAAGATTTATGCCAGAGACATAATTAGAACTAATCCATTTAAATTGCATTTTTACTGCAACCTTATATAATTCAATCAATTAATCAATCAAGCACCACTCTAGAACCAAAAATGTTCTTGACCCTTATATAATTGGTTATATTAATATCCTTATTCAATCAGATAATCAAACATCATTCTAAAATAAAAAAACGCCCGTAGCGCCAGCACGGGCTAATATAACTTGTATATATTATTTTTAACTACTATGGAAATTACTAAAAGGCCAAATTGAGGATTAATGTGGTGCCACCTTTTGGCCATTTTTGGTCTTTTCTCATTTTTCGGATGACTAAAAAGCCCCTCTATGAGTTTTCCCCATTCCTTTTCCTTCTACCCTTTTTTTGTAATTACACATTTCCCTTCCTTAATTATTTTTAATTAATGTTTAAGACTTTTAATTAATTACTTCTAAACCCTAAACCCTTAGTTACTTTTAATAAATGTTTCTCTCGCTGTTTTCTTTTGTCCACTCACCAACTCAGTTGCTGCGTTCTTTCAACTCCTCGGTGCTGATCAATCTTCATGTTTGCCAAAAATCGAACATTTGCATCACTACCCTCTTTTTTCACCTTCGTATCACTTTCTTCTTTCTTTTCCGTCTCAATCCCTTAAATATAGACCGTTCAATATTTTTCACCTTCTAAATTAAAACCACCCTTCGTTCAATGTGAGTATTATTATCCAATTAACAACATATTTTATTACCTCTTTGCACATCCTATTACTTACAAATAAAAACATGTTCTTTGACCTTATTAATTTTGCATGTCTAAAAAGTTGGCTTACAAAGATTTATGCCAATATCAAGAGACAACATTAAAACTAATCCATTTAAATTGCATTTTTACTGCAACCTTATATAATTCAATCAATTAATCAATCAAGGACCACTCTATAACAAAAAAATGTTCTTGGCCCTTATATAATTTCAATCAGTTAATCAAGCACCACTCTAAAATAAAGAACGCCTGTAGCGCCAGCGCATGCTAATATAACTTGTATATATATATATATATATATATTTACAAAAGGCTTAAATGTTGAATTTAAAAAAAAAAGCTTAAATGCTCCTTTAAGGGTCCAATGTTTGTTAAAATGCTTAAATCAGGATGTAACGGTGAAAAAAGTTCAAATCAGAACCTAACATTACGAAAAATGTTCAATTAAGGGCCTCCGGTCAACTAGACATGGAGCATTTTCGCAAATCGAACATTTAGCCATTAAAAATATATATTTTTTGAAACTAAAATTAAAAAATACATTTTTGTCATTAATATACATTTACTCCATTATTTTTTCTTATCAATGAATAGAATATAGATAATCTTATTTAATTTAAATTTTGTCATGGGGAGGAGGAGCTGTTTTATTGATTTTTTTTAACGTTTTTTTTCAAAAAAAAAATTGCATCCACCGTCAATGTAGTTTAACAAACTGCAGTGTATGGTTAAATGGTTGACATGCGCCGCCTTAGTGAATAGATTTGAATATTAAATATATAAAATTAATGAAAATTATGCAATACACTATCAGTGGAGTTTAGCAGACTACACATATAGGTTAAACATGTATCTGCTTAGGGAATAATTTTAAATATTAAATATATAATTAATTATCAAGTGGAGTATGTGTCAACTTTTTAATCCACTTGTGAAATCCAAAAGCTCCACTGACAGTGTATCAAGTGATAACTCTATTTTTTTTTAAATAACGTCCTTAAATTTACAGATTTGTTAGGTCGACGCATCTAACTTATAGGGTTAATTAAATTCAATCAAAAGAATTATCCCTAATATGAGTTCGACGCTTCTCTTTTGGGTATTTACCTAAAAATCAACATTCTTTTTTCTTTTACATGAAGGTGAAGAAAGATGAAAGTATACTTGCAAAGTCCGAGGAAACAAACATTTGTGACCAGCATACTTGTATATTATGCGCAATACAGTCATTGGTTAATCACATCAACTTAGGATGCTGATTTGGGTTTATATGTTAATCCAATTAACCTTTATAGACCTCTCAAACTTAGATAATGTACAAAATTAAATAAAAGTCTTTGAATTTAAAAAAATAGATCACAATTGCAGTTGTCCCCGTTGGTAGACTCACCCACCAAACCCAGGTGCATGACCCGGGTCGAATCTGAATTAATCAAAGTAAAACTCTAGATACCGGGTGTGAAACAAAAAAAATAGTTCACAATTCTTTAATTAATTAATCTAAAATCCATGATTTTATTTATGAAGTTTCTTTAAAGAAAGTAAGGTGCATGGAAAATGTAAGTTTTATATAGTATAAAATTTCTTCTTTTAAGATTAACTGTTTGGTTGCACGCCTTCCTCAGTATAGATTTCATTAACCTTAAATATAGTGTAATATTGAAATTTTACTTAAAGACCATTTTGGATTAATTGTAACTTTAGTTTTAGTTGAATTAGTTTTTTTTTTTGCAACAACAATCAGTGGTAAAAGTATCCGGGAGGTCCCTCTACTATACTATTTCTGCATTTTGGTGCCTTTACTATTGTTATCTGCAAAATGGTCCCTCTACTATCAAAAGTGGTCATCTGCGGTCCCTGACGTTGGATCAAGTTGAATTAGTTTAATTTATGTGAATATTACAATTTACAACAACATAAATATTGAAATCGGATCAAGTGGTCTGTTTTCATGTATATCTATTGCAAATAGAATTATTCCTTAATTTGTTATCCTTTGAATTCAAAATCATGAGTTTAGTCTGCAAGTTTTTTTTATCCTTACCAATTTAAACTTCATGATATGTGATCGGTCGTCAACAATCATAAAAATAATCCCCACAAAACCTAACTAAGTAGATAGGGCAACCAGGGGTCGAATCCCACAGAGAAGGGGAATAAACTTATCCCAAGAATAAATTTTTTCCAAAAATTACTTTTAAAACAGAAAACAGGGGATTAAAATTAGCAATTAAAAGGAAAACAATTAAACTAAAACAAAGCAAAGTAAATTAAATCTAAATTTATGGCAATTTATAAAGAAAACAATAATTAAAAGGCATACTTCTTCTCTAATGGTAGAATTCAATCAAATTAACTATGGATCCTTGATTAAAAAGATGAATTCAATATTTTATTCTTGATGACTGATCGAGCTCAAATTATGCATATTTTTATGGTTATTTTTCTATACTTCTTACCACTTTTATATGCATTTTTACCTTATTTTCTAAGTATTTGTGTTTTTAGTCTTGATGAGATGTGAAATTGAGAATTTGCTTATTTTCACTACTTTTGGAGCTATTTTGATGACTTTTTACACATATATTAGCAAAGTGATTTTTAGTATAGATTTGGAGATGCAAAGTTCGTGTTTGAAGATTTCTTGAAGATAATTTGAAGATTTGAACAAGGAACCAAGGCAAAACTATGTCTGATGGCAAAGGAAGAAAGTCTTGAGGTAAATCATGATCTTTCTGATATTACTGTTGATGAGATGCATGATGAATATGAAAGTCTGTTTGAAGAATATGAACATATTGTAGTTTTGTATAAATGTTTGAAGAAAAGAAACACTAAGATAATGCTTGATTTGGAATCCACTAAAAACAGTTTAGATAGCATGACTGCTAAATATGATGCATTATTTGCTGATCTAGAACATGCTAAAGCTGAAAAAGAAAAACTGTTAAAACTATTAAAAGAGATGGAAATGAAGAAATTGATGTGACTAACAACAACACTAAAATTGGTCGGACTAATACTAGATACAACATAAGGTAATTTAAGCCTAGAGCCATGACCTGTTATACCTATGGCAGGAAGGGTCATCAATCCCCTGAGTGCTATCAAAAGGATGGATATCCCTTCCGAACCAAGCTTGTTTGGGTGCCAAAAGGCACATATGTTGTTGTTAACCCTCAAGGACCCATCAAAGCATGGGTACCTAAAACAGCAAACTGAAATTGTGTGTATACAGGTTGAGCAAGAGCAGCAAAAATATTGTTTGAAGGCTCAACCGAAGGAAAAACAGCCCTAATACCTGGACAGTGGTTGTTCAAGACACATGACAGGAGAGAAAAAGATGTTCTTAAAATGAAAAATGGAGGAAATGTCACCTTTAATGACAATTCAAAAGGAAAAATACAAGGAATTAGAACTGTTGGCAAAGGCTCTGCTCAAATCACGCATGTGTGCTTTGTGAAAGGTTTGAAGCACAACCTACTAAGTATTAGTCAACTTTGCGACAGAGGTAACAGAGTATACTTTGACTCTCACGTTTTCCAAGTGTTTGATATTAAAACAGGCAAGCGCAAGTTTGTTGGTAAGAGGCACGGTAATGTATATGTTGTCTTTTTCTTAATGATTTAGTCTTGGAAGATGATATCCGTTTGATGGCTAACAATACTTCTGATAGTTGGTTGTGATATAAAAGATTAGGTCATGCTAGCATGAACACCATCGCCAAACTAGTGAGAAAGAACTTGGGGAAAGCTTGGTTTGTGTAAAGGCTTGGTGTAGGCCCGTAACTACATCGGATTAGTGGATTTAGTGAAAATCCTTGGTTGGGAAGAGCCAAGGTAGAGGACGTAGGTCGGGTGGACCGAACCTCTATAAATCGTGTGTCAAGCTAAGCATCTCCTAATCTTTTTTAGTTACTCTACCTTTATTAGTCTTTATTGCTTGACATTCATTCTTCTGTACTCCTCTGCCTTCTTCATTTACTCTGCTTATTGTTTCATTCATCATCTCTGTCACATCTATTTATTGCATATATATTGTGTCTGGTCTGCTCATATTATTCCCACTAGTTTCTTCATTTTATCTGGTCGCACTAATATTCTGTGTTGCAGAAAAGTTTTTAAGTTGAAAAAATTTTCGAAGTGGGCTATTCACCCCCCCCCCCTCTAGCACCACATTTGGGACCAACATTTTCCACTATAAATAGCCACCTTAGGTCTAGATTTTGAATGAATTCTATTCCCATAAAAATATATTGTAGAATTACTTGAAGATTTGGAGGAGATAGCCTTGGAGCCGCTGCCCCCCCCTCTTCTATTTCATCCATAGATAAGTTTTTCCTCTTATTTGTGGATGCTCACTCAAATCATGAGTGAGGAATCCTTTTATTTTCTCCAATGTAGAATTTAATTGATCTCTTGACTTATATCATGGTGAGATTTTGCGCTTATATATGAAAATTGTTTTGGGTATTTCTTAAATCTCTGTTTTAATTCTATGTTGCTTGGTTTGATGGATTGGGTCGAAACTATCTTGATAAATTGAGTTAACATTAGCTAGATTAAGTCGAGGATTGACGTTCAAGCTTAATTATTTGTAGCAATTGGTTGAGAGCGGAAACTCCTTCCAAGAGAAATAAGACTCAATGGGTGAGAAATTGCTTGTTGTGCTTGTTCATAAATTACTTGTTCTTAATGCTTTGTTCTGAGATAATTAATTATTGAAAGAATAAAAGGGATAGATTAACTTTGACCGGCAATCTTATCGAACAAAGGTAATTTAGGATTTATTCCAACAAGCTATCCAACGTTTTCATAATTTTTAGATATCAACGATCCATGTTAATTGTGTCAAGAGGGATATTAATTCTATGTTGGAGGGTTTTCTTTAATTGTTTTCTCAATCTATTCACTGTTTTTCCAATTAATTGTTTTCTTTAATTTTCTTCATTGCTTTCTTAGTTAATTTTACTTGTTTTAATTCAATTCCACTTCCAAAATTCTGTTTATTTTATTTTGTTTTTAAGAAAAGGAATAATAACCTATCTCTCTGTGGGTTCGACCCCTACTTGTCCTGGCTATCTTTGGTTAGTAATTGTTGGGATTATTTTTATGATTTGCTGACGACCGATCAGTATGAGTGAGGCAAAGGTGTAAAGATGCAGCTGGAGTGGGAGACATGTTGGCCATATGTAATGGAGTTACTGCAGGAGTCAGATGCGGAAGAATAATGAGATTAGGATTCGAAGGGCTATATGCAAAGTTTATGGAGAAAGAGGCGGCTCTGTCTTTTATGATGATGGTAGCTTTCGGAGGGAAAATGGATGAAATTCCAGAGACTTCACTTCCTTACCCACATAGAGCTGGTAACTTGTTTCAATGCTTGTACATTGTAAATTGGACAGATGAAGAAGAAGCAGAAGCTCAAAGATACATAAGTTGGATAAGGAGACTTTATAGTTATATGGGCACTTATGCTTCAAAATCTCCCCGAGAAGCCTATTTCAATTACAGGGATCTTGATATTGGAACTAATAATACCGGTTACACAAGTTATGCACAAGCCAGCATCTGGGATCGTAAATATTTTAAGAATAACTTTGACAGATTGGTGCATATAAAAACCAAGGTTGATCCTAGGAATTTCTTCAAGAATGAACAAAGTGTTCCTCCTCTTCATCTTTGGGGAAGAATAAAGGTCACTAGAGTACAATCTTTCTGATTATATTTAAAGTAGGCGATGCCCTTTTTTCGGACAGTTGTTTTCAGATTATTGTAAAAGCTGTAATTGTGTTGTGTGTTAGTGTGTTGTTGCAGTTGTGTTGTTTGTTAAGTGCAGACCATGTAATAATAATAATAATATATACATTAGAAATATCTGGGATTCAGAAGCCAGCCCAAATTATGTAAGTTTTACCTGATTTCAATGGCTTTAAGAATCTATTGCAAAAATGAATTCCAATATATGCAAAAAGAAACCTATCCTTACTTTTAGTCATATAATTAATTTAAGGAATAAGGGGAATGATTGGCAAGAACTGTAGGACACCAGGCCTGAATAATTATTGCTAAAAATGTCAAATGTTGTTCTCTAAATCTAATGGAAAACGAAAGTGCTCTCGTCGTTGTATATAACTTTTTGGATGATGTTGGAGACATGATAATGACAGTCTACCAATTAGTTTGCCTCTAAATTTCTACAAGATTCGGAAAAATCTCTTTCGTTCGTTCCCTTTTTTGCTTTTCGCGGTCTCATTCCAATATTTGTTAATGGAGAAAACCATTATTAGGAGAGTTTTACCCACATAATAGGTCAACCCAGCTCGAACAAAATTAACTTGTAAATATATCTAAAAAAACAGACAAAAAAATTTGAATACTATTATGATGTGGGATATTAACTTGAATTAATGTCTTATTAGTTTAGATAAATTTTTTTTGAAAGATAGTTTAGATAAATTTTAAAATTTCAAGTAGTACTAAACAATATCATAAGCCAAGCAAAATCTGATTTTGCTTTGAACTTTATTTCTCCCTCCAATAATAGCAGCAAAATCTAATGTTACTCTCTGGCCAAAAAATCTAATGTTACAAGCCGAGCCCAAGTCTCTTTATGTGAAGCCCAAGTTATATAGTTTTATTAGTTCGACCCAGGCCCTTAAATTAGCTTTCTTTTTGTCCCGAGTCCTTAAAAGTTTTTTTTTCTTTTTTGAGAAAAAGCCCAATTTAAATGTTGGTTATTTTAATTTACTTATTTTTTTTTAATACATGAAAGATAAAAACTAAGCAGAAATAAAGCCACGGGGAAAAGCTACCTCTCTTTCATCAGCTTGAAATGACTCAAGCACATGGTGGGAGGAACACGGAAGATTTCATATTCAACATCTAGGTCAACCCATCTTTGATAACTTGTCTGTACAAAAATTGGGATAAAAATCCTCTGCCCCCATTTTTGGTGTCCCATTGTGCCCCATCCACTAAATAATGACATGTGTCCTTTTTCAGTTTTTAATGTTATTACTTGTTTGCCTAGTTATATTAAATTTTATATTTTCATTCTAAAACCCTATAGAGAATGTATTAAAATTCAGGATTAACCCTTATATATAATTATTTGTTGTTAATTTGGGACTAAACTTGGTTTTAATTGGGATTTTTACTATTTGTTAAAACTCGAAAACAAACAAGGTATAATACTAGGGACACGTGGTGTAATTTGGTGGATGGGGCACAATAGGGCACCAAAAATGGGGACAGAGGATTTTGATCCCAAAAATTACCTTCACGTTGAGTATGGTGACATGCACACTGGCCACTGCCACTCCTAAGCATGTTCAAGACTTATTTAGTATATTACAATGATCTGTATATAAAAGCTAGTTTTTGAAATGTATTAATCAAGTTGAGAATTGAATTGGAAATCTCCTCTGTAAAACTCTACACCTTCAACTCTCTTTCTTCTTCTTCTTCTTCTTTTTGATTCATTTCTAAGTTGTATCATCTTATAATCCGAACAAGTTGCTATTCTCACTTGAATTTAATAACATTTTTTTCAAAACATTGTGTTAATTTATTTCCAATTGTATTACTTTATATTGTACGTGTACATGCATAGTACTGTGTGTTAACTTGGGGATAGAGTGATAGGTGAAATTAAATAAGATTATATAATGAGTTATGCATATTAATGTATTGTATATATGATTTTTTTTTCCATAAGCAATGAGATTTAAACTATCATCTAATTTTATTCAATATTGTTCAAAGTATCATATAGAAAAACCTTTGATTACGAAGAAGTTGGTTAAGGGATCCTCATGAAATAATGTTCAATGTATATAAATCTTGGTAAGTGGAAGACAATCTCGAATTTGTTTTTATATGTTTATTTGATAATTATTATATTAAGACGTGTAGAAATATTTTAATAGGTTAAAACTTAAAAGAAATTATTTGACCTTCCAGACATCCACAAGTCAATCGAAATGCAGCTTGACCCTGACATCCAACCAACCAACCTGTTGTTGTTGTTATTATTATTATTATTATTATTATTATTATTATATTATTATTATTATTATTATTATATATTATATATATAAGAAGAACTATATTTTTTTTCACCATGTATCAATCAATGTTTGGTGAAGGCCGAAGGGTTGACAATTATTAAAAACAAATTATACACTTCACTAGATGAGTACATGTATGTATATGTCAAATGTTCGAGTTGGCGTAAATTGTCAAGAAGATGCTGCCAGGCAAATTGCTATATTCAATATTAATCCTCAACTACACACTCCACAAGTTCTCTACATTGACCGGCATTTAGTGCTATAAATAAAGGGAAACTATCACGAGTTAGGGCATTCCTCAGCAGCTGAATGAAATGAAGTTTCCTCACTTTTCAATGCTTCCATTTCTTTTACTTGTGCTCTTATCATTGTTTGGGGCAACTTTAGCTCACCCTCACAAAGATTTCCTTCAATGCCTTTCTCTTCATTCATCAAATTCTGCTTCCAATATTTCTAATAAGCTCATCCAGACGCAAACTGATCCCTCATTTACATCCATTTTGAATGTTTCTATTCAAAATCTTGTATTCGACACACCAACTACCCCTAAACCCTATGTCATTGTAACACCATCTCAAATATCCCATATCCAAAAAACCCATTTCTTGTTCAAAACAACATGGGCTTCAAATTAGAATCCGAAGTGGTGGTCATGACTTTGAGGGTCTTTCTTATGTTTCCAAAGTCCCATTTGTCATCCTTGATTTGTTCAACTTTCGATCGGTTGATGTTGACGTAAAGAACAAAGTTGCATGGGTTGAATCTGGTGCAACTATAGGTGAATTATACTACGGAATTGCTCAGAAAAGTAAAACCCTTGCTTTCCCAGCTGGTGTTTGCCACACTGTGGGTGTTGGTGGGCATTTTAGTGGGGGAGGTTATGGCGTATTGGTACGGAAATATGGACTTGCTGCTGATCATGTGATTGATGCAAAATTGATTGATGTCAACGGAAGACTTCTTGATAGAAAATCAATGGGTGAGGATTTATTCTGGGCCATTCGAGGAGGTGGAGGAAATACTTTCGGAATTGTTCTTTCTTGGAAAGTGCAATTAGTCGACGTTCCAAAAATTGTGACGGTTTTCACTGTGAACAGGAATTTGGAACAGAATGTGACCAAAATTCTTCATCAGTGGCAGTACATTGCACACAAGCTTCCTGAGGATATAGCAATCATAGATGTCACGATGTCAAAGGTGAATTCCACAATTCAAGCTGCTTTCAAAGCCGTGTATCTTGGTGGGGTTGACAAGCTAGTCCCATTGATTCAAGAAAAGTTTCCTTTGCTGGGACTAGTAAAAGAAGATTGCATTGAAATGAGTTGGGTTGAGTCTGTTCTTTACTTTGGTGGAGTTTCAAGGGCACGTTTGGATATTTTGCTTGATAGGAATGCTCTTCAAAAATCCATTTTCAAAGGAAAATCAGACTACATGAAGGAACCTATTCCAGAATCTGGATTCGAGGGGGTATATCCAATGTTTTTTCAGAAAGAAGCAACTATCTCTTTCATGATGATGGTAGCTTTGGGAGGGAAAATGGATGAAATTCCAGAAACTGCACTTCCTTACCCACATAGAGCTGGCAATTTGTTCCAAGCTTCATACCTTATAGGATGGACATCACCCCAAGAAAATGCAGAACCATATTTGAGTTGGATAAGGAGACTTTATAGTTACATGGGCACTTATGCTTCAAAATCTCCTCGAGAAGCCTATTTTAACTACAGGGATCTTGATATTGGAACTAATAACGTTGGTTACACAAGTTATGCACAAGCCAGCATTTGGGGTCGTAAATATTTTAAAAATAATTTCGACAGATTGGTACATATAAAGACTAAGGTTGATCCTGGGAATTTCTTCAAGAATGAACAGAGTGTTCCTCCTCTTACATCTACCAAAGGTCACTAGAGTTAAAGCTTTCAGATTATTGTTAAACATTAATAAATATTTTGATGAAAATTACATGGAAAAAATAAAGAGTTTTATCTTTTATTGTTTATGTTATGGTGAGATTCTTGTCAAGCATAATGAATTATATATAGTACTAAATTTATATTTGTTCTCAACAATTTGTTCATCATAATTTTTTGGCATAAATGCCACTTTGCACCCTTAAGTTTTTACGGACTGCCACTTTGCCCCCAACTTTTTTATTTTGACAAAAACGCACCCTAAAGTTTTATTTTTGTGCCACTTTGCACCCTCCGTCATGGTAGGACAAATGATTCTATCACGGTGTCCGACGTGGCACGCCACGTGTACCAAAAAGTGACATGTGGCACGCCACATGTACCAAAAAGTCGTGTCACATGTCACGACACGTGTACCAAAACGTGACACGTGGCATGCCACATGTTTCAAAAAATGGCATGTGGCATGCCACGTGTCATTTTTGTCCACGTGGCATGCCACGTCGGACGCCGTGATGGATTTGTTTTGTCCTACCGGACAGAGGGTGCAAAGTGGCACAAAAATAAAACTTTAGGATGCGTTTTGGTCAAAATAAAAAAGTTGAGGGCAAAGTGGCAGTCCGTACAAATTTAAGGGTGCAAAGTGGTATTTATACCATAATTTTTTGGCTATTGACTTGTGGGTTGTATAGTGTATAGGCAAGGGCTATATTTGAATATGATGCATTTGGCATATCTTACTCTGCTACCTGCTACAGATATTTTGATGCTAAACTGAAACTTGTCAGTTAGAGTGATTATGTCAAGGATCCAGATCAACAAAGTGGACTTTATAATTATTTATTCAAAAGCAAGATGTTAGACTTGAACATCAACAACCTACTACGAGAATATTTGCACATGACAGTTGAAACTTGAAACAGAATTTCGTGAGTAATGAGTGGGAAACTACTTCTTAAGCATATGCTTGTGAAGGTCAGAATCAGAAAGCTGAGGTTATCATCCAAATACAGTGCATTCGGGACTGGACTTGAGTATTTTTGGTATACTATTATTCCAAGAGGTTGGATTGGATCTCTCTCCGAACGAGTTGCTCGCTCCCTAGAGTTCCAGTTTCCATAGAGATTATAATAGAAAAGCTACTATTAATTAACTATGGGATAATGTACGATGTCTGCTAAGTAGAGAGATTGGTCCTGTACTTTACAACACACTTATATAGAGAAGGTAATTTTTGTGCCGATTAATTAGCAAATGCTGTATGTGAGATGGATGATGATTTCGAAATGCTGCTGAATCCTCCTAATGCTATGAAGACCTTGTTGGATATGGATGCTAGGGGTGTTTATCTCCCCGTGGTTTTACATTTAACTAGTCTTTTGTTCAGGCTTTTTTTCACCAAAAAAACCAAAAAAAAAAAAAACTATGGGATAATGTTGAATATGATTTGTTAACTTGAGTTATTCAGTATTTTATGGTTTATATATGACTATTAAGTTGGACTAAACTCATATATATATTGATTAATTTTATAAATTTTATAAATTAATATAACAGAGACCAGAAAAATCTGAATTTGCTTTGCTTTGAACTCCATTTCTCCCTCAAATAAGACCAGAAAAATCTAATGTTCAACGCCCAGCCCAATTCTCTTTATGTGAAGCCTAAGTTATATAGTCTTATTAATTCGGCCCAGGCCCTTAAAGTAGTTTAAATGTTAATTACTTTGATTAAGCATATTTGAGGCTTAATTACATAATAATAACAGCTTTATATTGTATATGACCAAACAAGTTGAGAATTGAAAGAAAAATCTCCATCCCTCGTCAACCCGACTCGAACAAGTCTAACTTATAAATACACCAAAAAAAAATATAAGAAAAATCTCCGTCTCTCTAGAACTCTACCCTCGACTCTCTTTCTTCTCATTCGGTCTTATTCATCATCCTACCCCATATATCATATAGAAAAACTTGATTAGAAAAAAGTTAGTTAAGCGAGGCTCATGAAATAATGTTCAAATATATATAAAGTCTAGGTGTATGTATGTAGGGGAAGAAAAACTCGAATTTGTTTTTATATGCTAATTTGAGTAGTTTATATACAAGACATGTGAAGATTTTTATGGCTTAATTTTTCTTTTCATACAAAAAAAATATTTGAAAGTCAACAAGTCAACTGAATGCAGCCTACGTCCAAAGACAAGCAACCAACTTGATATTGGTATTAAGAAGAACTAATTTTTTTTAATCATATATTAATTAAGGTTTGGAGAAGGATAATAATAATTATTAGAAACAAGTAATACATCATTATCTTCACCAGACTAGATGAAGAACAAAACATATGAATTTATATTATGCATGTGTTAAATTATTTGAGTTGGCTCAAATTGTGATCATGTAAATGCTGCCAGGCAAATTGCTAATTAAACCATTTCCACTTTTTGGGTAAATATATAGCAAATTGCTATTACAATATATTAAGCCTCAAGTTCCACAAGTTTTGTGCATTGACTGTCATTTTCATAGTCCTATAAATAAAGGGTAACTCTTAAGAGCAAAGACAATCCTCTGTAAACAACAAGCTGAAAGAATTCCAGTTTCCTCTGTTTTCAATGCTTCCATTTCTTTTACTTGTTCTCTTCTCATTATCTGGGGCAACTTCAGCTCACCCTCATAAAGATTTCCTTCATTGCCTTTCTCTTCATTCACCAAACTCTGCTTCCAATATTTCTAAGCTCATTTATACGCAAATTGATCCCTCATTTACATCAATTCTGAATGCTTCTATTCAAAATCTTAGGTTCGACACACCAACTACCCCTAAACCCTATGTCATTGTAACACCATCTCAAATATCCCATATCCAAAAAACCATTTCTTGTTCAAAACAATATGGGCTCCAAATTAGAATACTAAGTGGTGGTCATGACTTAGAGGGTCTTTCTTATGTTTCTCAAGTCCCATTTGTCATCCTTGATTTGTTTAACTTTCGATCAATTGATGTTGATGTGAAGAATAAAGTTGCATGGGTTGAATCTGGTGCAACTATAGGTGAATTATACTACAGAATTGCTCAGAAAAGCAAAACGCTTGCCTTCCCAGCTGGTGTTTGCCACACTATTGGCGTTGGTGGGCATATTAGTGGCGGAGGTTATGGCGTATTGGTACGGAAATATGGACTCGCTGCTGATCATGTGATTGATGCAAAATTGATTGATGTCAACGGAAGAGTTCTTGATAGAAAATCAATGGGTGAGGATTTATTCTGGGCCATTCGAGGAGGTGGAGGAAATACCTTCGGAATTGTTCTTTCTTGGAAAGTGAAATTAGTCGACGTTCCAGAAATAGTGACGGTTTTCACTGTGAACAGGAATTTGGAACAGAATGTGACCAAAATTCTTCATCAGTGGCAGTACATTGCACACAAGCTTCCTGAGGATATAGCAGTCACTGATGTTACGATATCAAAGGTGAATTCCACAATTCAAGCTGGTTTCAAAGCCTTGTATCTTGGTGGGGTTGAAAAGCTGCTTCCATTGATTCAAGAAAGGTTTCCTCAACTCGGACTAGGAAAAGAAGACTACATTGAAATGAGTTGGGTTGAATCTGTTCTCTACTTCGGTGGAGTTTCAAGAGCAAATTTGGATATATTGCTTGATAGGAACGCTCTTCCAAAAATAAGTTACAAAGTAAAATCTGACTACATGAAGGAACCAATTCCTGAATCCGGATTCGAGGGGCTATATCCTAAGTTTTTTGAGAAAGGGCCAGCAAATTCTTCTATTATGATGGTAGCTTTTGGAGGGAAAATGGATGAAATTCCAGAAACTGAACTTCCTTACCCACATAGAGCTGGAAACTTGTTCCAAGGCTCATACTTTGTAGGAGGATGGAATAAGGATGAAAATCAAAATTCAGAAGCTCGGAAATACATAACTTGGCTCAGGAGATTTTATAGTTACATGGGCACTTTTGCTTCAAAATCTCCTCGAGAAGCTTATTTTAATTACATGGATCTTGATATTGGGACTAATAACATCGGCTACACAAGTTATGCACAAGCCAGCATATGGGGTCGTAAATATTTTAAGAATAACTTTGACAGATTGGTACATATAAAGACCAAGGTTGATCCTGGGAATTTCTTCAGGAATGAACAGAGTGTTCCTCCTCTTTCATTTTAAGGGGAAGAACAGAGATTAGTTAGAGGGCAAAAGGTTTCAGACTTTTGATAAATATAAATAAAAACAAAAGAGTTTATCTGTTATCATTTCTGTTATGATGAGATTCATGTCAAGTAATTTTTGTTCTCAACAAAGTTGGTGTAGTTTTTGTTCATCATATTTCTGGCTTTTGACTTGTGGGTGGTATTAATGAGCTGTTCTTTACACTAGGTTTGTTGACACTTGACAATAGTGTGAGATTTAGAAACATTGGTGGTATCTATTAAAAATTGTTAAAAATGTTAATAACTAAAATTGTTTTAACTCACTTGTCCAAAGAAAAAAAAGAAGTCATCATGAAAGAGATTATTAATGATTAATCAGAGGTCTACAATACATTGAGGAATAATTCTAATTCTCATTAAAAACCTAATGCTTATTAGAGACAAAAGATTGAGTTTGTAACACCATATCCATATACTTGGAAGAAGAACTGAAGAAGGGAAAATAATTGGGCCTTAATTGGATTAGAAAATTAGTCTTTCTTTTAGTCTGACCCAATAGGAAGACATAATAATATGGGCCTTCATGACCCATACTTATTATTGGAAAGTTTTTCTTTATATTTTTTCATTTTAATCTTATAACGGTCAATTTTTTCTCTCTCTTCTATTCTTGTTTTTGCAATTGGCTTTCTTTCCCTTCTTTCTCCGCAGAAAATAGTCTGGGCGGAAGGGAAAAGAAGTTGTCGGCGGTGTTCTTTTGGCGATTTTCTTTGCTATTAACGATGGGAAGAGAGAAATTGAAGGCAAAGCTACAAGTTCTGATGTAAGTTCCACAAAAGTCTCCTTATTTCAGTGATTAATTTTGTTACAACCGGTGCTTTGTTTCAATTTTTTTTATTTGTTCTCTTCTCTCATAAACAGACTGGAAACCTACTCAACTCTCAAGGCTTGAAAGGTTTGTGGATGCTCCTTTTTTTTGTGCTTTAACTTCTGTTTTTGAAAGGTTTGTGCTTGAAAGGTTAAGTCAAATTCTTGTTGTTTGGGTTTGGGTACATTCTTTCTTGAGCTACAACGTTGTTTGTCTATATGTTTCTTGTGAGAATTCTTCTATCTCATGTTTTTCCTATTTGGGTTTTTGGAGGAACTAGAAAAGCAAAGAACCCATGAAGGATTTCAAGGTTGCAAAGTGCAGAATAAAACAGAACAAGCGAAGATTTGAGTAGGCTAATGAAAGGTTGTCATTTTACTTACTCTCTCTAAGTTTCTGATATTAACCTCTAATTCCTTACCATGTTGAACTTTTCTGCTATTGCCGCCATGAGGACTCTCTCTTTCTCTCTCTTTAAAACCACAACTTCTGAAACTCCCCTCTCTCTCTTTCATGTTTTATAACTGTCATTTTTGGTTTCAAAAGAGTGGTAGTGGGTTATAAGTATGACTAATTACTTGGAGAAGGAGATTAAGGTACATAGTTAAGGTATATGATTTTTTGTTCTATTTTAATAGTTAAGATGTATGATTTTTTTAAAGCAATTATTCTGTTTTTGCTGCAAAGTTTCTTTTCTTTCTTTTTTTTTTTTTTTTTTTGACTTCTTTAAATCATTTTCCAGTTGAAATCAATTGATCCATTGTGTTTGTGGTATGTTTATGAATAGGAGATTACAGTGCAAAGTTTCAGTTTGATACTTGCTTAATTTGAGTCTATATGATCTGTTAAAATGAACTTTATTTATATTATTTGCAAGGTTTCTTAATTCATTTTCCTCTTTGCTCTTCTTTATTTGGTATCCACTTGAAAAAAGTAAGTACTCCATGGTGTTTGTGGTATTAATTCTATTTGTGCAGTTCTGGAAATGAAAGGTTTTTTATTATAGTGCATCATTTCCAGAAAAGAAAATGAGTTCATTGATGTAATTTTCTGTATATATCATGATTGTTTGGTACAAAAGCAATGAGAATAGAACCAAGTGGGCTTAGAAAAATGCAATCTTGTTATAAAAATGCTCTTCTGTTACCCTGCCTAACATTTTATGTAGTTTCCTTGGCCAATGAGGTGTGAGTAATTAGAGATGCACTTTTCAAAATTGTTACTATAGTACAAATGTAGAATGACTAAATAACTTGATTCCGTATTGGATTAAAATGGATTTGTTATTACTTGGTTTAAGTCTATGAAACAAACTATTAATAGAATTAGCAATGTCTTCAAAAAGATGTAGAATGACTTAATCACTTGATTCCGTATGGCGTATTGGATTAGAATGGATATATTATTACTTGGGTTAAGTCTATGAAGGAAACTATTAATAGATTTAGTAAAGTCTTCAAAAAGATCATATGGAATAGAATGATAAAAGTGTAGTAATTCTGAATCTAGTCTTGCTTATTTTTTGTGAATATAATGGTTTCTGGATAATTCAGGGGTCTAAAGTCGAGGGGTAAATTACTTTCTTTTCTTATTTGAGATGGTATTAAGATAATGATATTTTGTTTGTTAACTTCTTAATGTTGTTTTTGTCAAGGGTCTAACTTGAAGAGATTTACTCTATATGTGTAGATTTTAGATAGTGTTTATGAATTTGTGAACTTTCGACTCTACCTACGGTTGATAGATGTCATTTGAGTTGGTTTGAATGAGAAGGATAGAGTGATTTGGGTAAAAAGGTTGCAATTTGGGTCCTTTCTTTTATTGAATGAAGGAAAAATAATTGAAAAGTGTCTATGAAAATTGTTTCCATTGACTTCTTTTTATTGTATGCTCCAATTAATGGCATGGCTAATGATATGCATTTAGTTACCCCAACTTGTAATAAGATTAAAATATAATCTTAGCACTATTATTTGAATAGTTTTTGTATCAAAATGACTGAAATTTTCAATCCTGCTTTTCTTGCTACGGGCTTTCTGTTTTTCTTATTGGCTTTTGTTTCCAGTAGCTATTTTTGGCTCTTTTTCACATCTAAGGTTTCAAAAATCTTTTAAAAGTGTCTCAGCAAGTGCTTGTTTCCAGTGTTTCTGCACTATAAAATTTCCCTTTCTAAAGCTGTTGTTTCATTTTCTTCTTCTTTTTTTCTCAAAAGTTCATTTAAACCTCTCTTAGTTTGAAAATCTTATGATATTTTATCATTTATTATGCATCACTTTCTTGGTTTTGCATTGCATTAATCACTACAGTAACTAAAGAAGATAATAAGTAAATTTTGATAAGAAATGTTACATGCTACTTTCTGTATTTCTGTCACTACTTGTTTCTTAAAGCTCTCTTGAAATTTATGATGGGAAGTCTCTGTTTTTTCCATCAAGATCTTCTGGCTTTTAAATATCTTATATATACCCTTTTCTTATTCACTTTCAGTGTTTACCATTGATTTCTAACTTTAAAAACTACTTCTATTTTCGTTTTACAGAACTACCATACCCTTAAAAAGTTTCCTAACATTTCATCTTAAATCACTTTTTAAAGATTTTAAAACTGTCATTTGATATATATGAATCTTACATGTTTTGAGGATAAGAATATTCATTTTTTCTTTTTGAGTTAAAGAATATTCTTTTTTTTTTCTCTTAAACAGTAAAATTAATTAATTTCTTTAGTAAGGAACACAAGCTGGGTTAGGGGCACATTGTCATGGTAATGAATATATATTTTTACTAATGAAGGTATTTAAAATTTTGAAACTACTAAATATATATCATTAACTTTGCCATTAGTGGAGCATACAATAAAAAGATTTTCAATGGTACAATTTTCAATCAATGCTTTTCAATTGTTTTTCCTTTGTTGTAATAAATTAAGGGCTCCCCAAATTGAAACCTTAATCCGAATCTATTCTATTCCAATCATTTGACAATACTCATATGACTATATTGGCTATTGAGTTCAAGTCACAAATGAGTAGATACTATTGACAATCTCCACATGTATAGTGAATTCTTTCAAAGATTTAGACTCTTAACAATAATGAGATTAAAGAGTAAACAAATAAAATATTTTTATTTAAAATGTCATCTCAAATAAGTAAAGAAACTATGATCCCTTACATTTTAGACCCTTGCATTATCTAACAACCACCATTATTTACAAAACAGTAAGCATTACGAAATTCATAAATTACCACATTTTTATACTTTTCTATTCTACATACATGATCTTTTTAACGATTTTACTTAATTTTATCAATAGTTCTCAATAGACTTCAAATCTAGTAATAAGAGATTCCATTTTAATACAATACCAAAAATCAAGTGAGTTCACTCTACATCTTTCAAATAAGTAATGTAATAGTGGGGGAGGTTTTTTTTTATTATTTTTTATTATTTTTTTTAATCTTTACATTTTTTTGATCTTTTTACTTGTAGGTTTGGCAGAACGGTGAGTTTGCGGCTCCGGCGGTGGATGTGAAATTTCAACGTTTTGTATACTTATTTCAAACAATAAATTCTTTGTATTATACTATATTTTATCAAATAATTTTATTGGATTTTGACATAATAAAGACTCAAATTTTGTCAATTTAATTGTTTTGCTTTAACATCTTCATTAAAATCAAAGGAAAGAACAAGCAAACTGATAATAAAAATATATTGCAAGAAAAAGTTTTGCTGCCATAAATTACTTGGATTTCACTCAAGATTGGTATGACGAGATCGGATAGCCTCAGGACTTTCTCCCAAAACCTCACCCAATTTGAACACCACCATCTCAAACAAGACAAACATGGCTCCCTCGTAAACACTCCCCATAGGCAGCAACGTCCTTGATTTCTCCTCTTCCTTATCATCAGCCATTGTCTGAGCCGGTACATAAGCCACTACATTTGCATGTTTCACACTGGATCCTGTCTCGGGCTGGGCAGTCAGCAGCAACACCCTGCCACCGTGGGATCGCGCCACCGAGCATATGGCATCAACGGTGGAGAATCCTCCGGGACCGGCTGAGGCTATTAGAAGGTCTTTGGAAGTAATCGGAGGAGTTGTCATGTCGAAGACGAAGTGGGCAGAGAGACCCAGATGAGCCAGGCGCATGCATAGGGCCTTCAGCATTAGACCTTCTCTGCCTACTCCGTAGAGAAAGACTCGACCCTTTTGCGACGCTATGGAGGTCAACTCTCCGACCATGAGGTCCAAGGCCGGTGGGTGGGGGTGGGCGGTGGGTTTGGCGAAGATGGAGGCTATGTGGCTGCATATTTGGGATGCTAGGTTTGCCATTGAAGCCTCACCGGTTTCCATTGGAAGCAGGGTTTTTTTTGGCTTATTGAATTCTAGTATTCAGAGTTCAGACTTCATAAAAGACAGAGGACAAGTGGAGTGGAGCGAAGACGCTTATTCTGGATAAGCGTGCGATTGCTACGAATAGGACTTTTATATCCATGCCAAAATTTGTCACCTAACATACAAATTTCACACCAACTCTCCCATGTTGATTTAAATAAGACTTGAGAGATTAGAAAAAAGCACAACAATGTCATAAACCCTTTCAATTTGCTTATTTGTTAAAAAAAACATAGGTGGAGTGTGCAAGATTTTAGACAAACATGCCATATTAGGGAAAGTTATGTACAAGTGAACACAAATATGGAAAAAAAAATACAGAACCTAAAGCATATATGTTTTGAACCAAAATACCATGAAACTACCACAAAATGATGTCAAAAGAGTCAGCCTTGGGTCTCAGATTGGTCCTGATGAGTTCTATACTCCGTTAGCTGGACCTGCAGAAGACTTCTGAGGTGAAGTTGCAGGACTTCCCTGTATGCCTATGTCTTTGACACCAGAGCTTAATGATGAAGATGAATCACCCTCCACGTCATCTTCTTCCTCAAGGAAAGAGCCCTTACGTCGCAGTTCCTTCACCTTCAAAAACTCATCATAATGAACTCTCCTCTGCTCCTTAAAACTCGCACTCCGTTCTGTTTCAGAATCTGAAAAAGGAGGAACATGCTAAAACCATCAGACACAGTTTGAAAACAAGACGACAATATAATATGGTAAACAATTGATGGCCTAAAAAATGTACAATTTTACAAGAAGGTGGGGGATAAACCAAGTGTTAAAACTTCATCACTGTTTTACATGAATTCGATAATGTATGAGTTCCTAGACATGCCACTCGTATTCTGTTTACTTTCTCAGTAACTGAAAAGACATTAGAGGGGAACCAAGAGAAAATGGTCCAAGAAAATTATTAAAAATTCCTCGCTCTAAGTGAAAGCAGAAATTTAGAAAATATAACCCTGGAAATGATATTGTCCATTGTCATGAATCTTTCAAATAGAAACAACGGCAGGTAAATCATGAAAATTCAACAATCAATCCCAACCCTTCCTCCCAAAAGAAAAGGAAAATCTTCTTGAGATGATAACTTCCACTAGAAAAATACAAAGCTTTCAACCATAAAAGGGCTGCCTACTAGAGCACAAGTTATATTATTCACATTTTAGTCTGTTCGGAAGCAACTGACAACATTTTTTTTGCTCTCAAAATTAATCTCATTAAAGATAAAACAGTCCTCGGAAATGCTACCCAACTTGAAGGAAGTAAACTTTCTTCTAGATGAAACGTGAAAAGGAGAACTTAAAAGCAATGGATAAAAAAAACCTTCTTCTTCTTGATCCATAGGATCAGCCTCATCCTCAGAAGATGTCCAGCCAGTTTTCTTTTTACTTGAGGAAGCCACATCATTCAAAGCAGAGCGTAATTCTTCTGCATCCATAGCATCGCCGATACAATCATTGAAACCACGTCGTACGGGAGACAAAGACCCTAGAACCAAGATTCAGAGTATAATAAGGTGAGATGTAATGCAACTTTCCGTATGAAGGCATCCAACCTTTATGGGTGGAAAACCCACTAAAATAAATGCAATTTCATGATGTTGCAAAATAAAACCAGATCAACACCATTCTGTCATATCACACATGTAAAAACACATAAAACAATAGGTTTCTACAGAAGGGAAAACATAAATGAATGAACTTACCATCATCATCAATCATGGGGTGGTAAGGTGTCTTGGGTTCTGTTATTTTCTGCCTTACAGGTTTATTTGCTTCAATTTCCCCCAGATTTTCCTCATCCCATCTTACACGCCTACTGTTACCCCAACAAAGAAGTATTAGATCAATAGCATATCTACAAGAGGGTAATGCTAAAAACTATAATTCTTTTATCAGTGACAAACTATATTAAAATGAAAATGGAAGAGAAAACATGAAGCAATACAATACAAAATCAAAATACCACTTGAGTCAAGAAACTGGATTAGGAGTCCAACCATAGCCTAATCAAGAAAGTGAAAAAATATGAGGCTGATTTTCATATGACTTTACTATGTCCTTCCTCATTGAAGTATTTACATCTACATATCACATTGTCAATTGGTACAACATATAAATAACTCAAATGGGCACATTTACCCCCACTTAGGCTTGCAGAGTTAATCAAACCATTAACTGACACCTTTAAGAACTTTTATTAATAGGTAGAAAAACGTTATGACTATTAAGTAATTGAACAATCCGTTCTCCATTTACAATTAACAATCTGAATAGTCAATATATTAAAGAAAGCCTCATATAGAACTGGATTGTTAATATCTAAATAGGGAGAATAAAGGCTTAGAATTGCAGATGAAGATGCTGAGCTTGTTTAGAAAAGCAAAAAGATGCTTCAAATACAGTAATAACTTCTTATTTCATGCTAGAAAGAAAAAAAAATAAGCATATAAAAGTAACCACCCATCAATACTGCATCCAATGTTATCCCGAGAGAGAAAGAAAGAGAAGGGAAAGAACATAATATGAAAAATATCAGGGATTACTTCATTTGGAAAAGCTTGCTCTCCTCAGTGCCAATAGCAAGTAATCAACCTGTAACATCAGAACAATCATAATCAATTATCTAAACTTTAATATATGGAAATTAGACCTTATAAACAATAACACAGTTATCCAATTCAGAGTCACATGACGCTAGAATCTGGCTTGCCTTGGATGTTATTTATACAAATTGAGAGATTAGGTTCTTGCAAAGAGCAGAATAACAAAATTTTTAAAAGCAGTACTGGTCAAACTCCATAGGAAAACGATTATCAAACCTAATACTAGAAAATGCTAATAGTGGCCATGGAAAGAAGAAGTTATGCAGTATTATCCTTAAAAAACCAAAAATAATTCCCTTACAGCCAATGCATCATCAGAATCACTTACAACAAAAACTATCACTATCCTAGGGCTGCATTTGTCAACACCAACTAGCTATGTTGAGCCACAGAGATTCTCTATCCCAAAATGTAAACCCTAATAAGTCCAGCAATTTGAGGTACACCACTCTTTTTGAAGAAGAAGAAGAAAAGAGTATAACAAAAATTACTGGTAGGAAAAACCACTCTTACTTACAAAAGAAAAAACAAAATTATAATAAAATTACAGGTAGGATAAAACTACAAGCAAAATTCGCCATTCTTATGCCAGTAAAGTCTTCCATGAGTCAAGGGCAAAAGTGAACGAAAATGAACGTGTAGGTAAACATGACACAAGTAACTATAGATCCCTAATTATAAAACGAAGATTTATAGTAATAATATGGAATTATAATAATTAAATGCAAGTAAATAGACCTAGAATCAAAAGGACTATGAAGCATAGGGCGAAATCGCAGAAACAACAATCCATTAAAGTAATAACCAAATGCAATCCATTAATTCAAGCCAAGGATCAAGCTGCGTAGCTCAGTTTGGTTGTTGAGAAAATGCAGGAATAAGTACAAGAAAAGTTTGAACATTGAAACAACCAAATTAGCTTCAACAATCATTAACAATCCAAAAAATCTTTCCAATTCTTTCTCTTTCTATTGAACCAATGATAAGAACATGGAAAAAGAAATACCAAAACGAAATCCAGAGAGAAAACTTGTACCTTTCGATCGCTCCTCTTGACTACCAAAGTTCCGCGAAAAAGTTTCTTTCGGAGGAATTTTTATTTTTCACATTTTCTGGTGTACTTCCTTGACTTTTTAATATTAAGCTTTTTCCAATTATGTCCTTCTGTTTCTTCCCAATACCGGCTGAATCCGGAATGTGATGGACTTACCGTCACCTTCGGTTTATTTGACTTTTACATTGACGTCAGAGTCAGAAGTCTTAACGATACCCTTAGATTTTGCCACGTAAGCGAAACTTGGTCCCCGGACGTGGCCGAGGGCAACTATGGAATATGAATGTTGAAGCAACAAGGACAAAATAATAATTAAAAAATAAATAATAAAATTGGAAAGAAAACAGAAATAAAATTTCGTTGGAAACAAATTATAAGCAGAAGCTCTCACTTTTTCCCAGGGCTTAACGGCAGGAGAAGCCAGAATCCTGCAATAAATTCCATCAAAACTCGAAAGTAAGGATCGTTTTCTTAATTTTCTTGCAAATTTTTTATCCTTGGATCTCACCTTCTTCTTCTTCTTTTTTTTTCGTTGTTGTTCTGTTCTTACCTTAATTAAGTGACTATTTTTTCCGCTCTTGATCTGGAAGTTCTCGTCATGGATTCTTTTTAAACTTTGCAAAAATGTTGATTTTCTTCTACTTATTCATGCTTCTTCTGCTGTATCGGATTCGTATTTAATTTCTTTTGTTATGGTTTTTTGAGATGAGATCTCAGCCTTATCTTTACAACTCAATTGGATTGGATCTAGCTCGGTCGTCGTTTTTGTCCATTTTCATTTTGATTTTCATTAGAAATTGAAAAGCTTAAAACTTTGAAGATATTCATCCGTGGTTTATGGTGCGTCTGAGCTTTTAATTGGATTTGATTTGGTACTTTAATATTTTGGGAAGAAACAGTGAATATTTAAGGATGGTTGCATTCTTGAGAAGTTAGGTTTAATAGTTAGAAAAGGTGAGAAAGTAGCAAAATTTGTTTTGTTACAGATGATTTTCTGAACACCACTGCCTTTTTAGATTGTGAGATGATTGTAAAGTGCTGGCCGGATTAACTTAAGTAATAAAAAGTAGGACTTTGAACAATCTTAAGAGGTCTTGACCAGGCTGAGTTTTCCTATTTGATTCTGCTCTGTTTGATATTCTTGATTAATTCTTCTCCTTTTGCCTTGTAATATTTACTCAATTCCGTTTTCAGGAGTTAGAACTGTAAATGAGGACAAGAAGAGACATTTGGTTTTAGTGCCGAAGGTCGGAAGGAAGGAATAATTGGTAAAGACTAAATAAGACAGAGATGTTCTCACTCTTTTATGGACTTTATAAGTACCTATTTAGTAAGACAGAGTTTCATGTACTCATTCTTGGAATCGACAAGGCTGGCAAAACGGTAATGTCACTAAACTTAATTCTTCTGTTTATTAATGTTCTGCTCTTTTACCAGATAATTAACAACGAATGATGTAGGCTTTAATTACATTGAACTATCTTTGTAAAAGTTACAACTCTTATAATTATTTTTTGCTATTTCTGAATCAGACTCTGTTAGAGAAGTTGAAGTCCTTATATTCAAACTTGGAAGGTCTACCCCCCGATCGAATTGTTCCAACTGTGGGGCTTAATATTGGTCGGATTGAAGCGTCAAATTCAAAACTTGTGTTCTGGGACCTTGGAGGCCAGGTAAGTGAAATGCACATATAACACAATACTATTTTATAGTTTTTCTGTGTGAACTATTGAATGCTACTTCTGAGTTTTGTCTGGTCCAAAGCTTCCAGTCTATCACTAATTTAATGCAATGTATTTATAATAGAATTTCTTGAAGAACCTTGGTCCACTATTAATGAAATGTATATAAGGGAGATAAAACGTCAACATGCAGTTGCTGTTTTGATGCTAAACCTTTGCATCTGATTTTGTGATTGTGTCATGCATAAAACATATTCATGAAGTAAGCTCACTATGTGACGCGAATTCTTTTGTCCTATCTTTCGCAGCCTGGTCTTCGCTCAATTTGGGAGAAATACTATGAAGAGGCACATGCTGTGATATTTGTAATTGATGCTGCTTGCCCTTCACGATTTGAAGATGCGAAATCTGCACTTGGTATGTAATGTCCGATGTTTTAATGATATGGGGCTTGTGTCCGGGTATGACTAACATTTAATAACTTGTGAGGTCAATACAATGACTTGCTAACACCTTATATTTTTATCCAGAAAAAGTTCTCAGACATGAGGATCTGCAGGGAGCCCCTCTCCTGGTATTAGCAAACAAGCAGGTATTCTCATTCCTAATCCCGAACCCTCAGTCCTAGTTATCTATATTAAAAGTTGACAATCTCTTTTCTTTAAAGCTTCTGGGGGTAATCCTATGTATCATTTATCACTTTTTATATCATTCTTTTTCATTTCTCCTTTTGGTCCCTGTCTGTGGCATTTTTATGCTTTTTGGACTCAAAACATCTGAGCTTTGTTGTCACCCTTAATGAAGCTTGTTTGGCATTTGAAAGGAGGTGTTGAAGATTAAAGTGTTCTACTTATACAAAATTGAGAGATAATGTGCTTTGTGACTGTTATATCTCCTTTCCTTTTTATGCTCTATTAGAAATAGCATGTCAAGATTTTCTCCAATCTCCCATTTTAAATTTGAGTGGACTGTATTTACTCTCTTAATAGTTATGCTTATGTGCAGGATCTCTCTGAAGCTGTATCATCTGAAGAACTAGCCAGATACTTAGATCTCAAAAAGTTGGATGAAAGGGTGTACATGTTTGAGGCCGTTTCTGCCTTTGATGGGTAAGTATATTTATCAACTCATTTCTCTCCTTTAAGTTTGAGATCCATTTGTCTGCCTGGATGCAGAATTATAGATCCCCAGTTTGTATATATGGAGTCTGGGACAGTCATCATTAGTTGTGGCTTATCATTCACCTTGAATATACAAAAGATATAAACATTAAAGTTTTTTGGCTGCAGGATGGGGATTAAAGAAGGGGTGGAGTGGTTGGTGGAAGTAATGGAGAGAAGCAAAAGAACTGAAACGTTGAGAATTCGCGCAGGTGTAAATGGTCCTACTTAGAGCTTAATGGGAACAATACCAAGTTGCGGTTGCTTTACCCTGCTTTTGTAGCCTTGTAAATAAATCAGGGTTCACATTAGATTTTATATTGATTAAAAGTTAATCAATTTTTTGCACCACCCGCCCAAGTTATGCTTCATTATTGTTTTGATGTGTGAAATTTAGAGAATGCTAATCTCTTGCAAGTTGTCACCAATGAAATGGCTTCTCATTCATACTAATTGTAAAAGATGATATATTTTATATGAGAAAAGAATTCAATTGGAAAGTTTTTATAAATTACAGGACGGCTTTACTTCCTTGCTTGGTAGATCTGCATGCTGTCTCATATATATGGAGTGCATGAAGAACAGGTTCTGGAGAGAAGAATATTGTTCAGATACCAACGTGCAAAGACATTAGGTAACTGGAAGGGGCACCAACACTGAGAAACCAATCAAGGATAAATAAAACAATAGCATTTTAAGCTTCATTTAAGACTTTGAAACATATCATATTCTTGTGCCACTAAACCCCACGATCAGATTCATTTCTTACAATTCAAAATCTATTACTGTCTTGGGTATTCATACCGATGGCTTCAGTGCAGCAACATTAGCCTTTTCCTTAACAATGGGCTGTGCTCCTGTAAAAACAGCAAACAAAGGGAAAGAGGGAAGAAACTTTTAGACTTCTGTCCTGGGAATTTCCCAGATAAAGATCAGCAAAAGAACACTAACTAGCATTTTCTTTCATCTGAAATGAACTCTTTTCCCTAAGATGAATTATGAGTACATATCTGCTTAAAGCCTTCAGTTTCAAGCTAGGGAAAAAAGGGTTTACTATTTTTGAGCTTCATCGTTCCTTAAAAAGCATAATTCAATCAATGGGGGAATTTTTTGCGATATGTAAAGGCTATTAAAACTTCAGACAAGTTTAGAAATGAAATAAGATCGAATAGGTTACCAGAAATCAGAGCCTTGGGTCGTGTCTTGAACAAAATCTTGTGGCGAATAACTCCGACAACATCGAGCTCCACCTTTGAGGAAGAAGTGGCGTCATCGCCTTGGTCTACGTCCATGTACTTAATTTTCTTGAGCACCAACAAGGGCTTCTTCAGGGCCACTTTTGACCCTGTTAATTCATGATATCCAACCGTCAAAGTATAAATTTCCTGCAGATTTTACATTCATCGATCTTGTTAATCGGATTTTGAACACAAATTGCTGTAATATATAATAATAATAGTTTAAAAGTAGAAACGAAAAAAGGGAACCTGGGAAGAAGGACGGCAAAGCTCTCCGATTGTGAGGTTTTGGAGAGAATCCTGGAAAGAAGGCTGCGCTTCAACCACGCCTTGTAATTCGATGATTGCCCATTCAGGGCAGTTGTCTGCTCCACAGCTGCACTTTACCTGGATCTTCATTTTGCTTTTCTAAAACAAAATTGGGGAAGATTATACTTGGAATGAATTTATGATTATATATATATATATTGGGGGAAAACTTGGCGGCAAGTAGAAATCTGGATGGCGCGAGTTTCAATTTATAAACGACGTCGTTTAACTTCGGATGTGTTTTTCTAGGCTCAGAAAGCGCCCTATGAAAATTCCTAATAAATTCCAGTTGCAGTAGATTCAATAATTCACCCATTTTGAATGAATTTAGGTTTGAGATTCTCCCAAGTTAAAATCAAATCAAATCAAATCAATATCAATATTGCCAAAAGTCAGAAATATTTTATTAAGATTTGCCATTTTGGCACATTACATTCTGCAATATTAGCCTCCTACAAGAATTCAAAGTCAAAGAAATTAGCAAAACGAAGGGAAAAAAAATACTACTAATTAATCAAGAAAGCATAGGGGTCATAGTACAAATTCCAGTGTCATACTGCCAAGCTAACTGGTGGATTTAATGAGGGCAAACCCTCATTCTTAAATTATGTGTACCCAACTGGGAAACATTACAACAATTATACTGCAATGTCAAACAATGAAACACAGATTGAAAGGTTACAAGGTTAGTAGTCTCTTTTTTTCTCTCTAAATTCTACAAAGCTTCCTAAACTATACAACAAAGAAAGACATATAGCCTTCAGCATTCATGGCCTCTCACCACTGCGACGGTGACTATAATTGAATATAGGATTCATAATAGTATGTTCATTAGATATGGACTTTTCTCTAACCTCATATTGCTGGCAGATGTAATCAGTTTGGGAGAAACTATCGATGCCAACATCTGGCAGGCTCAGGTGATTACTTGATTGAGTCAGTGAAGAGCTCGGTTGCTGCTGAAAGTAGTCCTGATTCTCCAGACCACATTCGATAGGGATTGCCCCGGTGAGAGTCTTTATTGCAAATTCGATGCAAGGGTCTGCCCAGATATCTGGCAAAGGCATATCAAGGGACGATCCAAGCTTCTCATCTGTCTTGTGGCCGTTTTCAACCTTTTCGGCATGTTCATTCATAACAACTGAATCTGTCACTGGCAGATTGATAGCGCATCCTTGTCTTTCGACACTCACATTTCCATATTCTTGCCTCTCACTGTGAACTTTTGGAGTAGCCAGAATCCCTGGACCTTGACTACTCTTAGACTCAGGGACTTTTGGAGTATCGCATACTCCAGTGAGAGTTTGAATGGCAAATGCAATGCATGGATCTGTCCATAAATCTGCGAGAGGCATATCAAGAAGTGATCCTGGCATCTCACTAGCTGTATTATCAGTTTCAAGCTTTCCAGAATTTACTCCTGGATTAGCAGCATTCCCTGGAGGGAAATCGGCTTTTTCTTCATCACCCTTAGTTTTTGGTTCTATAATTCCAAAATGACCATTCGCAGTCAGCTTGTCACGTGAAGAAAGCATGTTATTTGGTGCTGCTATCCGTTCTTTGCTCTTAAAATTATCAATGCCAAGACTTCTTTCAGGAGTAGACTGCAGTTGATCAGGCTGTTTGGAGGCACTAGGGATAGAGCTACTGGGGGAACACCTCATTACTGCATCGGTTACTGCTTCACTTTCTTTCTTATTTGAAGACCGACGAACTCTAGTAGTCAGCTTGTCCCGTGAAGAAAGCATGTTATTTGGTGCTGCTATCCGTTCTTTGCTCTTAAAATTATCAATGCTAAGACTTCTTTCAGGAGTAGACTGCAGTTGACCAGGCTGTTTGGAGGCACTAGGGATAGAGTTATTGGGGGAAGACCTCATCACTGTATCGGGTACTGCTTCACTTTCTTGCTTATTTGAAGACCGACAAACCCTAGTACTCAGCTTGTCCCATGAAGAGAGCATGTTATTTGGTGCTGCTATCCGTTCTTTGCTCTTAAAATCATCAATGCCAACACTTCTTTCAGGAGTAGACTGCAGTTGATCAGGCTGTTTGGAGGCACTAGGGGTAGTGCTACCGGGGGAAGACCTCATAACTGCATCGGGTACTGCTTCACTTTCTTCCTTAATTGAAGACCGACGAACCCTAGTACTCAGCTTGTCCCGTGAAGAGAGCATGTTATTTGGTGCTGCTATCCGTTCTTTGCTCTTAAAATCATCAATGCCAACACTTCTTTCAGGAGTAGACTGCAGTTGATCAGGCTGTTTGGAGGCACTAGGGGTAGTGCTACCGGGGGAAGACCTCATAACTGCATCGGGTACTGCTTCACTTTCTTCCGTAATTGAAGACCGACGAACTCTAGTAGTTTTAAGTTCTGGTGTTGGATCAAGTGCAACTCCAGCAAGTCGCTTTGAAGCTCGTCGAGGGACATTTAGAGATTTTTTACGTTTGGTCTTGCCCTTTCCAGGTTGCGTTTTCTCAGTTTCATCATCTGTGATCCCATTTTTATGAGACTGTTTATCTGAGGGGGATCCAACTATGTTGCCTGATACACCTTCTTCAGAACCTTTTCCTCCTATTTCTTCGGAGCCCTTAGCTTCAGACAGGTTCAAGCTGCTCAATTTGCCACCTGCTCCAGTTCATGCATACAAGGAAAACAGGATCAGATTCATTACCCTATCTGATGTCATCGATAATCATCAGTAAAACCCAAAACCTTGATTTTCAGCATCAAATAATCCATTGCAAGATTAAAAAAAAAATTATATACTGTTTAGTTGATCAACAAACGTTTATGATATCATTCAGAGTCATACTTTAGGATAATACATAGAACTCTGGATCTCCTTGACTCTAAAATGATAAGATAAAGGTAAAGCAAAATGAAGAATTAAGGGAAAAGATCAATTACAAGCAAAGAATAATAATAACATTAAACAGAGTTTCAGGGAAGTGCAAATTCATACCTTTTAGCTGATTAGGAGTGTTTTTAGAAAGGGATGTCTGTTCTCCGGTACTGGCAGAAGTGAGCATCTCTTCTTCCTTTGTTATCCCACTCAAATTTGAAACCTGTTCTGCACTCTGTCTTTCTGTTTCATCAGTTATTCCATTCACAGCTACCTTCTGTCTCTCAACAGTACCAGGTTCCTAAGGGAAAGAGAAATCAAATATATATAATTCTACATTAGTTGTCACTCTAGGCTGATCATCATAAAGATGCATAATATAATAAAACCAAACGATTGAATAGATGAACTTTGCAGATCCACAAGAATAAAGAACAGATGACAAGATCTGCCGAATAACTGAAGGCAAACCCATTTTAACATATCAGTGGTTTGGATATTCTTGACTTACTTCTGCAACCATCTACCACAGGATGTGACAATAACATGTAAATGTTTAAACTGTTCATAGGACACAGTATCTATTATGCGTATCATAATTTGTCTAAAGCCAGTAAGAGTTGAGCTAGATGATCATGATAGTTGAAATCATCAAAGGCAAGACAGTGCTGATGATAAACAAACTCAACCGACTTATAAATCGAACCAGGGAACTTAAGGGGAAAAAAGGATAAGATTTCCTGAAGATAAGCATATTTCCACATGGATTCTACTGAGAAATGCAAACATTAAGAATCTAGAAAATCAAGACATGATTATACATACAGAGTCGTTATCTTCTTCCAAGTCCTCATCATTGTCGCTTTTGTCCTTAGGCTTGAAGGCAAGCCTTCCAGGCTCCCCAGTTTCAACATAACGAAGTGCATCCTTCATTGAACGAAATACATATCCACTCGCGGGATCATTGTAAAACTGCATAAATTAAATAACAATTAATGTAGCAGTGGCCAACAAGTAATCAACTTTAAAGAAAAAATAACTATAAGATCAAATACCAAAACTAATCAATTGTACATGAATATGGCAGGAGAAAGAAGCAAGTAGACAACTATAAGAAAACAGTTTTAGTACCGCATCTCTTCTGACTTTATTTCCCTTCTTTGTTATCTTGGTTTCTTTAATCCATCCTGGAGGTAATCCTTCTGCTGCAACTTTCTCAACTGTAACCTAGATTGCTTGAACAATCAAAAAGTTCCTTCTTTAGTCAACAAATTTTGGCAAAACCAAAAAATATTTAAATTTATAAACAATAGGAAAATAGTAGATTTCATCAACAGACATTATTTGGAGATCCCTTGGCAGAGCCTTTTTCCTTATCTTCTGTTTTCTGACGACACTTGTCAAGATAGCGACACACCTCTGCCCTGGAAAGGAATCTAATTTCACCACAGGGAGCATAGTAACACTGCAATAAGCGCAAATGTCACGTAAGCTTCGAATGAATCATCTTGTATTCAAAGTTGTTGGCACTAAGAAGTTTTTATTTGTCTGATGCATCCATCATAACTCTCAACTAGTATTCAGAAATCAAGAGAAATAATTCAGAAAGTACTGCTATGCCAGAACAAATAAACAGCTAGAAGACATTCAAAACATTCTATACTGGCAGATGCAATGTGTCAAACTGAGGAGACCGCTAATAAATAAAGAGTAGTGAAATAAAAGTATAACAAGAACAAGCGGTTAACCGTCCCCCTCGCTTGAATATAATACTATTTGATCTCCTTTTTGTCCCAATAAGAGAGAGAAGGAACTTAAGTGCATTTTAGAACTCTAAAAAGAATGTTTCTCACAAGTCACAAGGCTATCTTATATGATCAATTTGTTTACCATCAAGCATGGTGCAGAAGGATGCTAACTCCTTTAGAGATGACCTCTATATATTGTAAACTAACAAGATGATGTTGCACACATTTGCTTTCTAATGATTTTATTTCCCATCAAATCATCCGCAGCCTTATCTCCCACAAATTTGATTTTCAATAATTTCAAGACACTCAAAATCCACCTGGAACTTAAACAAGTTATCCAGAATACTAATTTTCTTTGAAAATGATTCAAGTTAACATCCACTAAACCTCTCTATTAACCACTAGCTACTGCATCATCAACCCGTTCTTTAAAGCAGTCCTTGCTTCCTAAAGGCTAAAAGTGCTCAACAAAGGGGGAAATCCTTTCTTTATCTAACCTAGCCGCACAAAAAGGGGGGAAACTGAAACAACACAATAAAGATTGAAGGAGCTAAATATAACAGTTACAAGAGTAAAATCAGTAAGAAATTTACAGAAGAAACAAAAGATCTTATCTTTCTCGTGCTATAACTGACAACACAAAAGATATTGCTAACTCCTAATGATGCCAAACCAAACAAAAGAAAAGCTCAAAACTTTAAGTCCCAGCAGCAAAATTTAGGTTAAACAAGGATCTTTACATTCCTAAAGCTAAAACCTTGATATCATAGCAAGAAAGAACTACTAGAATTTTAGAAACTAGGTTTTGCTTTATTAACTGAAATAACAGTATTTACTTACCTTATCTTTTTTACCATTCCTTCTATGTCTCACCTCCACTTTCCAGCCAGGTGGCAGCCAGTCATCAGCTGCCTGGTCCTCCATTTTCCCCAAATCTCAAGCTCACCGGTAACAATCCTCCGGCAACAAAGGAAAGAAAGAAGGAAAAAAAAAGGGGTTTTGTTTCTCCTAAAGTTTGTGTGTTTGAGAAGAAGAGTCAAAAACCTTGAAAAAACAAAAGATTTAGTAAAGTGTTCTAAATTCAGACAAAAGGGTTTTCATTCAGAAACCACGTGTTGCCAAAACTTCCCGTGGTGTTTCAATTGGAAATACGCTTCCAACGTGTCCCCCCCTACTTTTACATTTCGGCTGTATTTTTGGTTTAGGTTTCATATTTAATAATCAGTTACTACTCTTATTCAAGTTTCCACTGTATTAAATTTTGTACAACGGGTGAAAACTTTAAAATCTAAAACTTATCTTCACATGTTAGATTGCTTCAGCCTTCAGTTTAGTTTTGTAATTTTCTTACCAAAACTGTCACTTTTGAGTTTTTGTCCTCAAGTAGGTAGTGACAACCCTATTTATGGCAAAAAGTTTATTATACTATAAATAAAGTTTAGAAGTAATTTGGTTTTTTTTCTATAAGTATATATATACGTATTTATTTATCTGCTAATGGAGTATCCACTATGGAAAAGTAAAGGAATGGGATTGGTCAAATAGTGAGATCACCAATCAGGATTGAGAAAAGGAGGCTGATGTGTTTTAATGGTGTGGGATGAAAAGTATGGGAAGATTTCTCCTCGATTTGACGCATAGATTCGGGAGTGTTGGAGTCTGTCTAGTACTTTTCCTCCTCACTCTTATCTATCTAACAGAGTGACGTGTCCCTTACTTCAGTTTTTTTAATTAATTGCTTCGGCCTTTGTATTTTTAGGATGGGCCTATTTGGCCCAATGGACTCCCTTTTAAAAGATTTAAGACTGTGGACCAATCTCGTTATTCAACTTCAATTTAGAATTCGATTAAAATGATGTTTAACTAATCTTTTGAAGTTTTACATTGAATAATGCTGCTAATAGTAATCTTTGTGTTCATTCATTATAAACAATATATAAATTGTAGATGACAGCTTGATTTGTTTATATTGGTTATTAAAATCCAATGTCATAGTTAAAGAAGATTATGTTTAGATTCATGTAAATTCATATTTGGAATTTACTGACGTTTTCGAGTCAATTTAATTTATAGGGTTGGGTTCGAACTTGCAAATAAATTAACGTTAATCACTCATCACTTAATAAGCATGTAATTCTCTATGGTCATGAGTGTTTCGAGTTTGGAATCATTATCCTAAGCATATTTATATATGTTAGTATGGTTCGTATTGTAGATTTTTATTTAGCTTTTGGTTACTATTTTGGATTTAGATTCTCTTAGTATGCTTTTATGTGAAAAGATTTCGCTTTTGAGATATTAAGAACTTTTATTCTTTTATGAAGCTTGAATCCAAATTAAAAAGTCCAAAGAACGAAACATCATTGGCAATAAAAAGTAGAATTTTATAAGATTTGGAAGCTGCCAAAATATGAGATTTTATCTTTATTATTGGTTATTATATTGCCATACAACTTGTTTCCCATTGAGTTTCAAGTCAAGTGCACTGTTTCCGGGAGGACACAAACAAACTCCTCTCCCTATAGAAATCAAGTCATCAAACCATAGTTGACAGAAATGATGAATGAAAGAGGAAACGTGTTAGGCACCCATGAATTTTAAGAGGAAAAACGATTTCATTGAGTCATTGAGTCAAGAAAGATGGCTCACATTCAAGATTTAATTTGTAGTTTATTTGATCATTTTATTGGATGACAGGATCATGACATCCCTTCCATAAAATGAATCACATTGAGGAATTTTCAAAGGTCTAGATAAACTTAAATTTCAGCAGTAATTCAGTAGAAATTAACTCATGTACTTTAGATATATATTCATCTGTGTAAATAACGGAACTCGAACCCTAATTCATAAAGATAAATGCAAACATTCAACCACTAGAACAAGAGGATAACCAGTCTTATGTACTTTAGATATTCGAAAGAAAAAATGTAACAACTTTGATTAACAAATAATTAACTTGACTGAAAATTGTTCACTATACAAAAAGAGAAAAAGCTTTGGCAAAAAACCTAATAATATTATAGCTTAATGGATCCGCCTAATAAAATTGTACCCTACTTATTTATACATAGTATGAAACCCTTGATTAATACTATACCAAAATTAAAGTAAGGCCTTTATTTCTTGCGTCTTAAAATTCATGTTGGAGCAGAAATGGAATTTTGTTACATACGGCCGAAGACCATCAATTATGAAGTGGGTTTGGTCCACCAGGGACAAGTCGATGTGAAACTGCGTGAAATGAGCTGATTCCCTCAGTGCCTGCAGCCTTCCCAAGGCTACGGATTGCAGAGAAGCTTGTTTTGATCATGGGAGAATACTTGTATCTCAATCTCTCATCTATTTCTTCACCGGTTGCTGAATTGATATGTCGGCAATTGATCGCTTGAATCAATCCTAGGATTATGATCAGAAATGTTAGAAACCAGAATAGAGAGTTTTTGGTTCTCATGGAGGAGGAGGAATTGCAAAGAAAAGAAATTATAACAAATAAAATTCTCTGGCAGAGAAGTACAAAGATGTTTTCTCTTATAATTGGGTTTTGTCAAATCTATATATAAAGGATTCAGGGAGTATGAATGATGAATGAGCAAAATATATTAACAATTTCTACAATCCTTTGATGTGCTCACATCTTTTGTATATTATCTGCAAAATGTCAAAGGTTGACTTGTTTTGGATGATCAAGTCGTTATCGGCAAAGAGGCTTGTTGAAGCACGCTAAGGATGAAATTAATTCTTCCAAGTGATCAGTTATGTAAATCGGCTCGACTCCAGATTAATCGGGATTATCATATATGTTACCAGATAATGGGATTTGTAAAAAAAAATGATATATATCCGCTCAAAATTAACTTCACAATTTTCTGTTGGACAAAGATAATGATTGTTTTCCATAAACAAATTATGCTGACATATCTGATGAGAGAATCTTAAGCAAAATTTTAAGTTATACTTTGAGATTTATCTGAAGCCAAAAATAAAAAAATCAAAGACAAAATTAAATTGTTGTGTTTTGTCTCACCTACCAGGCAACAACTTGTGTAATTGTTTACTGGTGAGAAGTTGCTAAAATAAAGTCATTTGGAGCTTTATCAGAATCTATATACATTGTCGCCAAGGGGATATTGGTTGAGAGCTTGGACCTCCAACAGGAAATCTTAGGTTCGAATCTTGGGATAGGCAGGGTGGGTTTAGGGATGGGAGAAGATTACCTCTCTTTGTGTAGCCTATCATTTACTTTCATGTTCACATGTAGCAAAAAAAGAATCTATATACATTGGCCATTATTCATGCCTACTGTTTTATGTTTTTTCTTATTTTGTTGAGAAAAACCAAATAAGATATTTAATAATTAATTAGGTTCTATCATATTGAAGACTACAAACAGAAAAATTATGCATCCAAATTGATGTTCTAATCGTGCATGGTACTCTCTGTTAATAAACAATTATGGAAATGACATCAGGTAATCCGTATTGATTCGGAAAATTATTTTTGTACGCCTCTCATATCGACTTGCAATTTCACACATAGATAAAATGATCATTTTATTCTATAGTGAGAGACGGGTTAGTAGTTAGTACATATATGAGAGGTTAGTATGTATCAGAGGTGTACAAATTAAAATCATCACCTGATTCGTATTCTCTTGTCAAATAGAAATAGTATTAGATTTGACCGGTTCCAGTTGTTCTAAAATTAACTTAATTTGTCTTGAACAGGTGACTTTAAGCCAACCTATGGCTAGTAACCTAATTAATGTTATCTTCTAGCATTGATTAAAGTCTAAAGACTAAAATCAAACTATCCCATGCTGTATATGTACTTTGACTTGCTATATATTTTTTTTGAGAATTAGTTTAGAATTATTCAGCATTGGGGTTCCTCTGGAATCTTTTAACAAACAAGGTGATGAAGCATGAAGTTGGTGGATCCTAATGAATTTGTTCCCAAATTTCAGAAAAAAAAAAAAAAGGAAAAAGAAAAAAAGAGTGGACTTGATTAAAAGAATTTTGAGAGTACTAATTATAAATTTTGCTTAGAGCAACTTTTTGTTTTTTATTACTTATTCAAAGGATGAACATATATACTTTAAGGTTTTGCATTATATATTAATTTGTTGGTGCTAGTATATGGTAATTTGTGGGAATCTGTTGCCAACTTCCAGTTTTGCATCATTGTGAAGAAGAAAATGCTGGATATAGATATACCAGCAAAATATTTAGAAACTTGAATTTGCAGATATAAAGTCCAAAAACCATATTGCTCAACATGAATTTATAAAAAAATGATTAATGAAATTTCTGCAAACATGATCAGATCAATTCTGAACTGGGTTATTTGGTACACCAGGGATACGTCGATGTGAAACTGCGTGAAGTGAGCTGATTCCATTGATGCCTGCAGCCTTCCCAAGGCTACGGATTGCAGAGAATTCGAAGCTTCTTTTGGACATGGGAGAATACTTAATGTCTCTCAATCTCTCTTCTATTTCTTTACTGGTTGCTGGGTTGATATGTCGGCAATTGGTGGCTTGAATCAATCCTAGGATTATCAGAAATGTTAGAAACCAGAATACAGAGTTTCGACTTCTCATGGTAGCCGAGGAGGAATTACAAAGAAAAGAAATTAGAAGAAAGAAAATTCTATCGCAACTATGGCAGAGAAGTACAAAGATGTTCTGTTGTTTGTGTTTTGTGTCGGAAAAATCTCTCTATATATAGGATTCAGCTCATGAGTATGATGAATGAGCTGAATCCTATATACCTTATTCCTTTCATGTGCTCACATGCATGCATCTTTGTAGTACATTATTATCTGCAAAATGTCAAACGTTGACTTGTATTGCATGATGAAGTCGTTAATTCTTCCTAGCCAGTTAAGCAAAATATATATTCACTCTCTGCGATCCGCTCGACTCCAAATTAGTCAGGATCATCCTATATGTTACCCGATAATGGAATTTGTTCACAATTTTCCGTTGAACAAAGATAATGATATGTTTCCATAAACACAATGCTGACTTCACCATTTTTAATGAGAGAATCTTTACAGGCAAAAATTTAAGTTACTTTAAAATTTGCTATAAGTTGAAGCCAAAAAAAAAAATCCAAGACATGGACGATATTTATACAAACTAGTTCCTTTCATTCTGCCAGGCTATTGTTGTGTTTTGTCTCACCTACCATGCAATGCAACAACTTGTGTAATTGTTTAATGGTGAGAAGTTGCTCAAACATATTATAGCCATTGCCATTTGGAGCTTTATCAGAATTTATGTATACATTGGCCATTATTCATGCATCTCATGGTACGTACGTACTGTTTTATGTTTTTCTTATTTTGTTGAGAAAAACCAAATAAGATATTTAATAATTCGGTTCTATCATTTTCTGTTAGTAAGACAATATTTATTGCAAAGTTCCAAGACAGAGTGCCTGAGCCAGTTGGGCACCAGAGAGAATGATTTACAAACAAAGAAAAAATATGCTTCTTTATTATAAAATATAAAATGGGTTTAGAGCCAAATTGATGTTCTAACTTCTAAGCGTGCAGGCTACTTTGTTAATAAACAATTATGGAAATGACATAAGGTAACCTCTCAGACCGACCTGTTTCACACATAGATAAAATCATCATTTTATTCCCGGATGAATAGTGAGACGTACGGGTTAGTATATATTATATATATATGAGAGAGGTTAGTATCAGAGGTGTACACATTATCATCATTCATCACCTGATTCCATAGTTATCAGAATCGGGTCGGAGATTAATCCGGTGGAGGTTCCGAGTCATCTGGTCAATGGTTCAACCGTTGGGTCAATGGGTCAATTGCTGGTTTAATATTTAATATATTTTTTTATATATATTATACATTTATCTTATTAAATATAATTTATTTTTATAAACTAACACAAGTTGAATACTTAGCCTAGTGGTTAAAGTGTTTCCCTACACCCACTTAACCAAGGTTCAAATCCTAACATAAGCATTTAATTTTTTATTATTAATTAAAACTGGTTCAACCGTCGGGTCAATAACCGGTTAATTAAAAACCATTAAAAATCCACCGGTCGTCGGGTCCGATTCTGATAACTATGCCTGATTCGTATTCTCTCTTGTCAAATAGTATTAGATTTGACCGGTTCCAATTTAATGGCCAATGTCTCAAAAATTCATCGGGAATTCAAGAGTTCGAATCCTTATACTCTTCCTTCCCGGCGCCTCTCCATTTAATTGTAATGTTGTTAAAAAAAAAAAGAACTAAAATCAATAGGTATATATAATTATAAACAAAAGAAAAAGACTAAAATCAAAGTATCCCCATGCTCTATGTACTTTGACTTGCTATATATATATATTTGAGAATTCATTTAGAATTATTGAGCATTGGGGTTCCTCTGGAATCTTTTAACAAACATGGTGATGAAGCATGAAGTTGGTGGATTTTAATGAATTTGTTCCCAAATTTCAGGGGGGGAAAAAAGAAAAGAAAAGTGGACTTGACTAAAAGAATTTGTAGAGTAACGTTGGTATGTTTCATGTGGAGTAATAATTTATGTCTAATACAGCACAACAGACAACTCATTGCAAAGTTAAACCTATCAGCCAATCAATCTCATTTTTATCACTCTTAATTTAGTCCCCCTCTACTTCACCATACTATTTGTTGACTTTTAAGGAGCAAAATCGCTTTCCTCATAAAACACACATAACCTTGTATCTGGAAAGTTCTCATTCTTTTCATGGCACCTAACCTCTGCTGTCAACTTCCAGTTTAGCATCATTGTGAAGAAGAAAATGCTGATATATCAGCAATAATTATAGAAACTTGAATTTGCAGATAAATTAGTCCAAAAACCATATTGCTAAACATGAATTTATATATAATAAGGTTAAATGAAATTTATGCAAACATGAGAAGAGTCTTCCAAGCATTACAATATTATTCCAAGCTGAAAAGTCTTCATGGATAAAAGAAAGTAATTAAGAAACTATTCTTGATAATGCATGCACTGGTACAAATGGTTTTTGTACATTTGAACATAGTGAGCAGCCAAACATTCAAATGCAAGCTTATCAATATTTATTTTCCTATGCTTATTGCAGTTCATGAACATTGAAACATGCTTTTCATTACAGCAAACTAAAATGATCATTTTGCAGACAGGGTTTCAAGCTAAGTGTTTTGGCGAAAGTTCCCTTAAGAATAGAGCTCTGGATCATACCAGTTGTTGGTTTGAAATTCCTTTAGACAATTGAAAACTAAGGAAACTGATGACATGACTAACACTTGGTCAGATTGAATTACAAGGTTTATGATCAACTGATCAAAGAAACTATATGTGAAAAGAAGGCAAATCAGGAAATGAAGCTTAGCAGATTTTATTGGCTAATACAGAGGTGTACGAGAATTAAAGTAAGGCCTTTTCTTGTGTCTTAAAATTCTTGTTGGAGCAGAAATGTAATATTATTACGGTCGAAAGACCATCAATTTTAGAGTGCGTTTGGTCCAGTAGGGACAAGCCGATGTGAAACTTCGTGAAGTGAGCTGATTCCGTTGGTGCCAGGCTTCCCAAGGCTACGACGGATTGCAGAGAAGCTTGTTTTGAACATGGGAGAATACTTGTCTCTCAATCTCTCATCTATTTCTTTACTGGTTGCTGGGTTGATATATCGGCCATTGGTGGCTTGAATCAATCCTAGGATTATCAGAAATGTTAGAAACCAGAATAGAGACTTTCGAGTTCTCATGGTGGAGGAGGAATTATTACAAAGAAAAGAAAGAAGAAAGAAAATTCTATGGCAATTATGGCAGAGAACTAACAAAGATGTTTTCTCTTATTTGTGTTTTGTCGGAAAAATCTCTCTCTCTATATATAGGATTCAGCTCATTCATCATACTCATGAGCTGAATCCTATATACCTTATTCCTTTCATGTGCTCACATGCATCTTTGTAGTACATTATTATCTGCAAAATGTCAAACGTTGACTTGTATTGCATGATGAAGTCGTTAATTCTTCCTAGCCAGTTAAGCAAAATATTCACTCTCTCTACTCCGCTCGACTCTAAATTAGTCAGGATCATCGGGGATTTTGTTCACACATTTCTGTTGAACGAATATATATAATGATATGTTTCCATAATGCTGACTTCACCATTTTTATTTTTATTAATGAGAGAATTTTTACAGGCAAAAATTTAAGTAATTACTTTGAAATTTGCTATAAGTTGAAGCCAAAAATAAAATCTAAGACATGCATGGACGATATTTATACAAACTAGTTCCTTTTCATTCTGCCAGGCTAAATTGTTGTGTTTTGTCGCACCTACGAGTTGCTAAAATAAAGGCGTTTGGAGCTTTATCAGAATATGTATACATAATTGGCCATTATTCATGCATCTCATGGTACGTACTGTTTTATTTTTTTTATTTTGTTGAGAAAAACCAAATAAGATATTTAATAATTAGGTTCTATCATTGTCTTTTAGTAAGACAATAATGCAAAGTTCCAAAACAGAGTGCCTGAGCCAGTTGGGCACCATGGAGAATGAAATACAATATTCAAGGCTACAAATTAACAAAGAAAAAATTATGAAGCTTTACTATAAAATGGGTTTAGAGCCAAATTGATGTTCTCAGCATGCAGGCTACTTTGTTAATAAACAATTATGGAAATGACATAAGGGTAAATAATCCGTATTGATTCGGAAAATTATTTTTGTACGCCTCTCGTACCACAGATAGATAAAATGATCATTTTATCCCCGGAATGAATAGTGAGATGGGTTAGTATATACTCCCTCTGTTCCTTTTTAATTGTCCCTTTTAATTGATTTATTTCTTTAAAAAAAGTAGTTAAATTTAGTTAGTTTCCTAAATTCTATTACAATTTCACTTAATCTTCTTATAATACCCTTAAGCCATTGCTTCTTTCTAATTAAATGCATGTTTGACCTTGTAATTAAACTCATGTTTCAAGAAGGGTATTTCTGGAAAATAAGGGAAAGGGACAATTAAAAAGGAACAAGGGAAAGGGACAATTAAAAAGGAACAGAGGGAGTAATATATATTATAGAGGTTGGTACCAGAGGTGTACAATAATCATCACTTGATTCCTATTCTCTTGTCAAATAGAAATAGTTTGGCTAGTTCCAATTGTTTTAGAACTTAATTTGTCTTGAACAGCTGACTTTTAAGCCATCCTAGTAACCTTAATTAATGTTATGTTATCTTCTAGCATTGATTAAAGTCTCAAAAGACTAAAATCAAAGCATTTAAAAAGGACTATATATGTACTTTGACTTTCTATATTTTTGAGAATTTGAATTATTGAGCAATGGGGTTCCTCTGGAATCTTTTAACAAACATGGTGATGAAGCATGAAGTTGGTGGATTCTACTAAATTGTTTCCAAATTTCAGAAAAAATGTGAACTTGATTAAAAGAATTTTGAGAGTAATGTTGGTATGTTTAATTCATGTTGAATTCATAAATTCTTAACATATAGTATATGTCTAATACAGCTCAACTGACAACTCATTGCAAAGTTAAACCTATCAGCCAATCAATTTCATTTTTATCACTTCTTAATTTAGTTTCCCTTGTTGACTTTTAAGGAGAATAATCGCTTTCCTCATAAAAACCATAACCTTTTATCAGGAAAGTTCTCATTCTTCTCATGGCACTTAACCTCTGCTGTTTATAAGGACACTAATTATAAATTTTGCTTAGAGCAACCTTTTGTTTTTATTGCTTATTCAAAGGATATGAACATACTTTGAGGTTTTTGCATTATTAATTTGTTGGTGCTATATGGTAATTTGTAGGAATCTGTTGTCAACTTCTAGTTTTGCATCATTGTGAAGAAGAAAATGCTGATATATCTATCGATATAGCAGCAATAATTAGAAACTTGAATTTGCAGATATATAAAGTCCAAAAACCATACTGCTCAGCATGAATTTATAAAAAGGATAATGAAAATTATGCAAAGAAGAATCTTCAAGTATTACATTATTATTCCAAGCTGAAAAGTCTCCATGGATAAAAGAAAGTAAGAAACTATTCTTGATAATGCATGCAGTACTGATACAAATGGTTTCTGTACTACATTAATTGAACATAGTGAACAGCCATGTATATTCAAATATTCAAATGCAAACTTATCATTGGCAAAGTCAAAAGTTATTTTCCTATAGGAAAAGGGAAAAGCTTTGGCAAAACCTTACAACTAATAAACCCTTGATTAATACTAAACCAGAATTAAAGTAAGGCCTTTTCTTGTGTCTTAAAATTCATGTTTGGAGCAGAAATTAATCGAAGACCATCAATTCTGATTTGGGTTTGGTCCAGGAGGTATTATAATTCGTCGATGTGAAACGGCGTGAAGTGAGCTGATTTCATTGGTGCCTTCCTGCCCAAGGCTATGGATTGCAGAGAAGCTTCTTTTGAACATGGGAGAATACTTGTCTCTCAATCTCTCATCTATTTTTTTACTGGTTGCTGGGTTGATATACCGGCAATTGGTAGCTTGAATCAATCCTAGGATTATCAGAAAAGTTAAAAACCAGAATAGAGAGTTTTTGATTCTCATGGTGAAGGAGGAATTGCAAAGCAATGAAAGAAGAAAGAAAATTCTATATGGCAATGGCAGAGAAGTAACAAATTAAGATGTTTCTGTTGTTTGTGTTTTGTCGGAAAAATGAAAATCTATATATATAAGGATTCAGCCATTCAGGACGATTATACAAACTAGTTCCTTTTATTGATCTTCCAGGCTAAATTGTTCTGTTTTGTCTTAACATATACTATATCTCTAATATACAGCTCAACTGACAACTCATTTGCAAAGTTAAAACCTATGTATCCTGTTTGTTGACTTTTAAGGAGAAGAGTCTTCCAAGTATTACATTATTCCAAGCTGAAAAGTCTCCATGGATAAAAAGAAAGTAAGAAACTGTTCTTGATAATTTAATGCACTGGACACTGGTACAAATGGTTTCTGTACATTTGAACATAGTGAAGAGCCAACTATTTTCAAATGCAAGCTTATAATTGGCAAATTCAATTATTTTCCTATGCTTATTGCAGTTCAATACAGCAAACTAAGATGATCATTTTGGTTCCTGGAAAGAAAGAATCTGCTTCCAGATCTAAGTAAAAGAAAAAATACTTGAAATTAGTATATCTTCCTGTACTTACCTTTCTTTCTTTCCAAGAACCAATTCTGTTTCTCTGCCTAATTCCAAAAGGGAAAGAGAATATACTTTCCAGGAAAACATTACATATATGAATTATGAACATAATTAAACAGAACCCTGATCAGTTGTGCAGAGGGTTTGGTCCTCCAGGGACAAGTTGATGCGAAACAGAAACACCGCGAAATGCCCTGTACTTCTGGTTTCCAGATATAGAAGGAGGAAAATAATGTTCCGGGAAGGAAAAGGAAAACTTGGTTGTTGTTAACTTTTGTTGTGTTTCCTGGTAGGAAGCCCAGGTGACTTGCCGACAGCTACAAAGATGGAGTGTTGTTAGCATAATTGATGAGAAAATCAGAAGTGGAAGAAAAGGAACAAGAGTTCTCATGGTCTGAAATGACTGGAAAAGGAGTCTTGGGAAAAAGCAAGATCTTTTGTTTCTGTGTTAAAATGTCTAGATTTCAAGTTCTATATATAGTGGTAACTAACAGGCAAACAGTTTCCCATTAATCCACCTCGTATATTTACAATGACACGAATGCCCATATTTCTAATCATTATTAGGCCTACCTCTCCCATAATAGATTATGAAATCTTGCTTCAAATGGGATTTTAATCAAACAACAAAAAGCCAAGAATTTGGTGGAGTTTGATATCTGATATGAAACTTTGAGCTATTCAGATTAGGTTTTTTAAGTCGGCATGGTGTAATGAATTCCAGCAAGACTTTCACAAGTTTCTGTGAAATTTTTGTTGTAAAATGCTGGAAGGCAAAAGAAATGATTAAACATGGCTCCCATCATTTTCAAAAGAAATAGCAATGACCGGACAGGTTTGATAACATTTGGGCATGAAGGAGAGGTTAGTCGTCTTTAAGGGACCAGGCATTGAATAATTGGTACAATTTTTGATTAGATATGTCAATGGCTCCAATGGCTCATCTCAACTGCCAGCCTCAGAAAGTGAAAAAAAAATTTATGGCTTAATCACCTGTCCTTTCACCTTGCCCCCTTCCAATGTAACTATGCTCTCTATAACTTGAATTAACAGTATAGCTTAATTTTGAGTGACAGAAGATTTAGATGAACTAACCAACGATGTCTACAACATGATTATAAAGCATCTTATCTCGTGGGGACTGCGAATCTCTATCATCAGCAAGCAATTTTGCTGAGGTTTGAGGTGTGTTAATCTCTTCTTCATTATGTTGATGGGATGTTTTCCTAAACCCTAAACCCAAGCTCAAGCTGCCCTAAGGGACAGGGGTCTTTATGGAACAGTTTGAGTCACTTTTGGCAGCCCTGGTTTAAACCTGAAATTAGCTTGTAAAATTTGGGAGCATCCATAATTCCATATGGTAGCCAGCTTTGGCAGAAATGGTAGCGTGATTGGGAACTAAACCCTACTTGATCTCTTTGAGAAGAGACAACTAAAGCCTAATCTGCATAAACGTTTAACGGTTTAAGAACCAGTATTCATGAAAACTTAGCCTCTACCTTTGGAAATTTAGAGCATGCTAAACGTTTTAAATAGTAGCGGCTGAGTTGTAGGACTAGGATTTATTCCCGGTATGTGGCATTGAAACCACTTTTGGCCTCCTCTATTGAAGCTATTTGATCCACCAAACGAAAATGCATAAAGATAACGAGCTAGAAGCCTATGACATACATTGAATATATTGGAACTCAAATGCTCTACATTTATGTATCAGAAATTGCTTCAATGGAAAAGCTGGGATCCCTAGTTGAGATTATTCAACATGCATCACAATTCAAGAGAAAGGGGGAGAACCTAGAGATTTTGAGAACGAAGTTATTTCGGCCACACACATGAACCAGCTCAATGTTACTAGTATTTGTCTAAATCCACAAAGTTTTATCATTTTGGTTTATTTTTGATGAACTAAAAAGCAAGTTTGCTACAAGAGTATTCTGCACTACTACATTAAGCTTATATATGACTTAAGATTCACAGAATGCCATTGATTCAAACAACTTTACTCTCTCTTCAGAAGAAAGAGTGATCACACATTCCAAATGGCAACAACTTAGCTCAAAGAGTATCACTCCTCCTTAGCATCAGCACCAGATGATTTTTCCTCGGTTGCAACTGCACCATCTGATGGACCATCTTCAGCAGGCTTAGCATCAGTTGAGGCTTCGGCACTGTCAGCCCCTTCAGTTAATGGAACTGTCTTCTTGATGCTTCCAACCTTAACATACTTGCTCATGAACTTGTACTCCCAATCCTGCAAAGCCTCCAATTCAAATGGACCAAGACCAGAGATATCCCCAGTTAAATCTTTATCTTCGAAAGACATCTTTGCAAGAGCTCGGCTAGCATCCTTTCCAGCAAATAATGCATAGGGCCCACCAGGTCCGTAAAACATTCTGCACAAAGAGATTATGTTCAGGTAACAGCTAAGCTAAGAACTTTCTAATTCAGTCTATGCAAAAATCTTGCATATAGATTGATCAATATATGCAAAGTTGAAACTGTACAATCAGAAGAATTTCTGCTTAGGGAAAGATCACTTGTAAAACTAATACTCAAGTGTTACCGAGTCCCGACACATTACACTTGGATCACGCGTGACCAAATAGCAACAAACAATTACAATATACTATAATAATAAAGCCCCACGCCAGAAATAAAGTATTATCATGTGCACGAACTTAGCGGATCAGATGCCAAGTGTTCAAGTACACTAAATCTACGCTAGTTTTAGTACCTTTTTGATGTTGGAAGTTAGCATTTCAATGGAGAAGCACATACAACTTAACAAAATTAAAGTAAAGTAATCACATCATATAGGAACAATCAGATAAATAAACCATGGAACCTACTTTAGTCGTGGCAAGATAAAGAATTTCAATTAGAAAAGACCAAAGCACATTGTGCAGGAATAAGTGAACGGAAAGATCAACAGATTAAGCTCAATCCAGTTTAAGCCTTACTTCAAACTCACTATCTCGACGGCGTGAGTATGGTGTGTGAGTGTTTCTGTATCACTAGAGAGAGAGAAAGGCTAGTCAAGCAACAACAGGACTCAGAACACTGATTACTCAAATTAACTTAGTTGGAGGGATCAGTGATTCACAAACAGAGAAAGCTGTCTCATCTTTTCGCTTAACTGAATTGTTAGAACTGAAATAGACTTATTTACATTAAGGGACGCAACTATGTTGATGTCCATGATCAAAGAAACAGGTTAAGTACGCAGATGGAAGGGAAGGGCACCCTAATATTCAAATTTCATTTCACTCGGTCAAAAAAGCGATTTAGGGTCAAACTTTGAAAATTTTGATTACACAAGCAATTTGAACAGACAGCTCGTTTACAATTAATTTATTCTGCTAAATCTTATATAACAGTATACCAAACTCATATCAGGATATAGGGACTGATCATCCAATATTAGAAAATCAAACTCAACCCATCATTGAAATTACATGAACCATAATTTAGCAATTTAATTTCATGAAAAAAAGAAAGGATCTTGAAATTGCAAAGTTATATCCATCAACTGAAAGTTCAAAAGAAGAAAGCTTTCAACTTTAAGAAGTAGCTGATGGAGGTAAAGGAAAAAAAGAAAGAAAATTAGGTATAGTCATTCTGGAGAACCTCAAAACTGAAAAAGTTACTAATCACAAAAGCTGATTTGCCGACATACCGTTGACCGGATAAAAGAAAAAAAAAAGGGAAAATCCAAATTTCATTGAAAAGGAAAATGGAAAGAAGAGAAAAAATTAGAAGCTTTAAAGTACCTGCTTTGAGAAACGTCATAGATCTGGCCCTTGATGGCCATGAGGAGTGGCTTCTTGGGATCGGAGCCATCATATTGCTTAAGTTCTTCCTCGGAAATCTCGCCGAGCTGGACCGGAGGAGGGAGCGGCTCCATCTGCTCCTCAAAAGACCTAGGCCGTTGATGGTGATCATCGGAAGACCCAAATAGACCGGTGACGACATAGTAAATAGCCCACAAGAGAGCAAGAAGCGTGAAGAAAGTGGCCGGAGATAGACCCGTATACGCCGTTATTGCCTCCTTCAAAGTCTCCCATAGCTGCAAAGCCATATCGCTTAGAAATTTTTATCTCTCTTCAGCTCCTCAGAGAGTCTTCACTCTTCAGCAAGTTTTGTCCTAAATTGGACTGGAATGGCTGCCTCTGTTGGTTGGTGACTCCTATGGAGTTTTCTGTCTGTACACTTTATAATCCGTTTCTCCCGCAAATACCCTTTTTTCTTTTTTTTATTTATTTATTATATATATTCCTAATTTTCTGTTTATTTTAAATGTTACTGTGTTTATTTTAATGTGACCTTTTAAATTAAATAAATGTTAGTATTAGTAAAGAACGATAGCTTTGGCTGTGAAATGTGAATTATTACCCCAAGCGAGGAAAACGTGAATTCAGTGTGATGTGTGTGAAAAATAACTTTGGGACCTTCAATATATAACGAAGTAAATCTCTTTATTTAATGTTAATCTGTTTAACTTGCAAATAAAGTAAAATCCAACGATACATCTTTTCTTATTCTCTCATACTTAATTCTCTCTTATTAAACTCTAATACGAGTATAATTTTTTCAACTCTAATGAGTTTTTAATTCTCTCTTAAACCGTAATGGGTCTAAATAGTACTCCTATGAAAATCCATAAGTTTCATAACATTAAACAATTTATTTGGATTGCCATTCAACAACACCAAACAGATTTGATGCATTTTTTCATTATTTTATCGAGTTAGTTTCTTTGAATAACAAAAAAAAAAAGAGTTGTTTCTTTCTTGGTCAATTAATTAAATTACCTAATAATCCTTTGAATGGTGATAAGTCGTCCCATTTTTTTTTTCATTTAATTTTATATATGGTGAATTTACTCATTTCTCTATTTAGTATTTCCTTTTTAGGTAGTTCCACCATATTTAATGAATATCAGAGGGGAGGGGTAGTTAAGTCATTCCATATATACAAGTTGGTAGATGGTAAGTCCGGAACAATCAAGTGTCAGCAATGCCAAAAATGCACCTGAGGCCAAACTCCTCTCTCCAAGATATTTATCGGCAATAAAGCACCTGAAAATTATTAGAAATTAGAAAAATAAAATAGCATTAGCCATTTTTAAGTTGTATTATTTTTTTTGGAGTAGGTAAAAAAATGTCAACTTGCCGATTGAGGTTGATTGAGTTGGTAATGTGTTCGATCCTACTTGTAAGGTTTGGGGTTAGAATTGTGCCAACATTCTTTGTTGGTAGATGATTTGTAAGTCTGAATTGCTAAATGTCGTCCCATTTTTGTTATTCATCGCCCCATTTCTTACGTTTTTGCCATTTTGCTTCATTTTTTAATCTTGAAACTATCACGAACGTAGAATAGCGTTAACGTGCTGTATTTTGATGACGATTTAAGAAAAATGAACGATAACGTGTCGTATTTTGATGACGATTTAAGAAAAATGCAATTTTTGACGAAATTTAGGACTGATGACCCGTGCCGCCCCAAGAGGGCGGCTTCACCACGGCAGGCCGCCACGGTGGGGCGGCTCGGCTATTTTTTTAAAAAAATAATTATTATTTAAAAAAAATTGTCTAGCCGTCCTAGTGGGGCGGCTCCGCCATGGCTGAGCCGTCCTAGTGGGGAGGTTCTGTGTAAAAAGTGTAAAAAGTGCAAAGGCCAAAGGGCAAAAGTGTAAAAATTGGGGCGGTGAATAGCAAAAATGAGGCGGTATTTAGCAATCCCCTTTGTAAGTATCACTATAAATCCTTTTCGAAGCTTACTTATGGCATACCCTTATATTGGACTGAGGCAACTTCCCCTCAAGTGGTAAACGGTCTCAAACCCAACAAGGATGAGAATACAAGTTCGATCTTCTGAAGCCGCATTTGTTGAAAAGGTTTATGCTTCCGGCCTAAAACGACAGGCCTAAAGGGCAAGTGATTTGAACTTGATTTTTTTTTTTCCATTTGAACTTGATTTTTTTTTCGTAATGAATTCATTCATCCAAATAATCTGGGTTGGGTACAGGCACCAGGAGGTAAACCCTCCTACCGTAAATAGCTAAATCACAAGGCAAACTAATCTATGAGCACAAGTATTAATTGGCCTCTCTTCTAGCGTGGACAAAAAAGAGACACTATAGTCTATAGAAGTCCTTGGCTACGTTCCAAATCTGCCAAACCAAGCATGCTCTCTCCCATAATACAGGATCCGTCCAGTTCTGCCATCAAACAATTGATCTACACTATACAAGATTACAAGATGCCAGCCCTCCTCCCGAGCAAGTTGTCTACACAAAATGGCTAACAAATCGGCACAGAGAGAGTCCAAGACATACTGGCAGCATTGCAGCGCACTCCATCTCATTCTCACCCTCCCGAGAAATTGACCTGAAATTTATCCCCCATGACCTGTTATTACACGGTCGGTCCAGCACGTCGTGGGGGACAAAATTCGGATCAATTTTTCTGGTTGTGTGAAATTTTCCTTTCTTTTTTTTGAAAATTTGGGAGATCCCTAATACATAGTTATCTCACTAGGGCGCTACCAAATCCATGGAGGGAGGGGGCCAAAGTTGTCGAGGACCGCCTTCGGATTAATTGCGCCAAACTGCAAATTAATGTTTATTTACTACTATAAAGTATAAACTAGACTAGGCATTGGCTAGGTAAGAAGTTTTAGAAACTAGAAAGCATAGCTGAGAAAATGACACACCACATAAGAGTTGAGACAGTTTTCAACCATCTTCATTTAAAAACCTTTATTTTGTTTTTACAGCATACAAGGAATACAACAACCAAAGAGATAAAGGCGAGATAATCACTACATATAAAGCTAATGTCCTAAACTAACCCCATCATATTTGTCCAAGATGCTCAAACCAATGTGCAGAAGAGTTCACCCTCTTAAGAAGCAAAAACCAGAAGGCTCAAATCAAAGTGAGAGTGAGCTCACTTCATCAACCTTCCATAGCCCTTCTTCATACTTGTACCACCTCATAAGCCCTTCATCATTTCTCGTCCGCTGACACATGATGCACGAGTCTTTCATGCATGTTATAAATTCACGTAACCGAGATGCCTTGTCAAGAATAGATTGATCGAGCTCTCTCACAATTCTTCTTGGGGCAGGAGGAGGTGGTATTTCTATCAGAAGGCAATGAGATATGTTAAGAACTTCTAGGTTTTGTAAGTTATCCAAGATGGAGATCAAGGCATCTTTGACAAGCATGGCACAGCGGAGGCTCAAAACCCTAATCATTGGTAGGTATGTTATTATTGTAGAGGCGAAGTAATTGTCAAAAGGTCCCATCACCTTGAGTTCACTAAAATTCTTGCAATTATTGGCAATTTCTTCCAAAAGATATGGAGGGTTGGCTATGCTAGGCATTGTCAGGGATTCAAGTTCCCGCCAGATGCGAATAGCTTTGCATATTCCAGTTTTCTTTATTCTGTTCCAAGCTGGCATAACTAGCCGCCTGAGGTGTGGGCACCTGCACAAGAGAAAAACAGTATCAATTCAATTTCTGATCATGCTTGCACTAAAATAGCACACGATAATGAGGAGATTAACAACATAGTCTTTACCAACACAACATAGTCTCTCTCAAAAAAAAAAAAAGAGCATAGCACATCGATGAGTGTAATGGCTAGAAAAGACACCGATATGTTATATTTACAAAAGTTTCAACATGATCAGGCATTAACAATGCAAATTTAAACAGGCTAAGAGATTAATATGTAGAACAAACCATGTCATGGCTGTTAAACTCAAAAAAGCAATGGATATGCACATGAGACCATAATATGTTTTAATTTCACAGAGATAGTCAAGAACTCTGAAGATTTACCAGCAAGATTAGTATAGGCATCAGAAATCTGAGAAGATTCTAAACAAGTAAAATTTACCAAATTACCTTTCTGCAGTATAGGTCAATTGATCATCGCTGACATATAGATAAAAGTGAAAAATCAGAGTCCTTATGTTTCCTCGGCTGAGACTTAAAGATATCTTCAACATACGGGTCAATGCCTTGTCAGAAGGAGCATCTACATATACATAAGGCTCCAATGGAATTTTGATAAAGTTTGACCTCGTGACTGATAAATCAAGTGTTTTCCAGAGCAAAGGATCACAACAAGCCATACGCCATGAACTGCAGACACAAGCAATGCCTGAAGTTAACTGAAAGATGTTGAAAGACTGGAAAATCTTCACCAAGATATCTATGTCCAAGTCCTCCCATCTCCTTGTAACAGAGTTATTTTCTTCCATTGCACTATCTTTTCAATATCTGCAAGGAGTTTCACAGCATCAAGCCTGCGTAGACATGTATAATACAAGGTTCAGCTCATTACATACATAACTCATATTGACAACGATGTGAAACAATCAAAAGATATAAGTATAAACCTGATCCTCAGAAAATAATCAAGGTATTTACTACCGTACCGAAAGAGAATAACTACAAAGAATGTGTTCAGAATCAAAGGAATGAAAAGCTCATTCCCATTACAATTTCTAAAACCATTTCAAAGTCCAAAATACGGCATTCCAGGCAATAAATTCCATAATCACATTAAAAAGAAAATATGGAAGTAAATATTCCTGGTCCAAGATTTTCATATGCCTAGTAATGGTTAGGTCAGAATCAGCATGCAATTAAACAGGTATGCACTTGCACATATGACCAACCATGAATAATGAGGTAGAAAATATTCCAAAGCAGGATACATAAATACGAGTGTGCATTTTCATTCACACAAGTACAACCATGCATGTATTTAGGACAATAAAGTATGTTAGGCAATGGCCATAATGTGCTTCAAACATCAGTTGGACTCATTTGGACAGATACACAGACAGATACCACATATTGGCCTTCTATATTAGCATAACTAGATCAATCACCTTGGCTACATGTAGATTATTGATAATACCGACAAATCCAGCTTTTCTCGGTTTCCTACTTTCAAGACACTTAAAAATTTACCATCTTAGAAACAGTCATGTCGATAATAAATGCCATTTCTTAACATAAAATCAAAATAGAAGTTAACCCCCCAAGGTGATATACACTTAACTGCCACGTAACACCATGAAATCCTAAAGACCAAATGGCTAATAAAGGAATCAGATTATCCTCCATCATCTCTCCCAAATAATGGATCTCGAGTTAAGGAATCAAGATCTCCATGTGACAATTTTACCCCATCATCAATTCACATCTTTAGTCCCCGACTCCCCATCTACCACTAAGCATTATACTATTTACAAATTTAGATTCTATCCCTTCTCTTCCTTTTTTCCACGTGTTCAACTTTAAGCCTATATATCAAATTCAGAGGCATTCCAATATTTAAGTCTCTGACCAGCATCATCTCGTACTTCCTTGGAAAACATCTAGACACTCTATAACGTTGAATACAATGAACTAGGACACATTAAGAAGAAGCCGTTGCATGAATTTCAAGACTCCAGCTACAGGCAAAGTACCCAGCTCATCAAACAACTGCAATGCATTGACGAGCATGTACCAAAGATGAACATTGGATGACATAAGCATTGACAGCGCTAAACATGGTAATTCAAAACAAAATCAATTACATTCTGCATCAACTTTAGAGTTGGAAGTTTCATTCTTTCAAGTCATATCTGAGTAAAAACCTTACATGCAAAAGAGCTGAATATTTTCACAAAAACATGTTCTACAAATGCATCCAATATATGATCAGACAACAGTCAATCATCAAACTCTACAAGAATCATACTTGAAAAACTGATACTATCTGCTACACCTTAATTACCACATATATTACTTTTGCTCCTCGTTCACCCTAAACAAGACTGAAAATTCAAAATTCCTTCCAAACAGTGAAAAATTCCAACAACAAGATCTAAATTCAGCAGATTCATTTCAGAAACGCTTAAAAAGGAAAAAGGAGACAAATTCAACAACATATAAACAAGCTTTTCATGCGTTAAAAAATCTAAATTCCCTCAAGTTTAACCAGATCTTCCATCTTTACTCCCCCCACAAACAAAAGATCCACGTTGATCTGACTTTCATTCCACACACTCTAAAAAAAAAATTCGAATTATATAAATTTGAAAAAAAGAAGAAAGAGAGAGACAGTTACCTTTATTAAGTAGAAGATAATCGTTGGATGGAACAGAGAGCTTTGTTCTGTTGCAGTCCAAAAGTGGAGAGAGAACAAAAAAAAAATCTGAATTTCTCCGAAAAAAAATAAAAAAGAGAAGCAGGTAACAGTCTAAACAGAAGATGAGGGAGAATCGGGTGCTAGACCCAGAGCAAATTTTGGAAATGACCGAAACAGGCTTTCACCTTCCATCTTAAAAAAGAAAGCTTTTTTGTTTTGATTGGGTACAAATTTCGTAACGTACGCTCGGATTTTCTTTTCGAGAATTGATGACAGATGGTTTGAATTTTATGTTGCTCGGTCGTCCCTCGTCCGATTCCAATCACGTGATCAACTACCACTCCGTCTCAAATCAAATCTCAATCCTAAGTTTAATTTCGGGCTCCGCGCTGTAACGGATTTGTAACGGCCGTTCAAACAAGAGATTGGGCCAATGGGGCCGAATCCGATGGGCTTCCAGAAAACGCTGTAGCTGCCTTAATAAGGGTACTTTAGTCATTCCATATTTATCTTTGATTTTTGAAATTGAAAGCGTTCTGATTCTGATAAACGGGTTTATTATGTACCTCGCGCTTTCTCTAATAATTTCAATTTTTTCCATCCCAAAAAAACTGGGAAAGCAGAGGGGAAAATGGGGGTGAAGAATTTGTGGGATATTTTGGAATCATGCAAGAAAACTTTGCCTCTTCATTATCTCCAGAACAAAAGGGTATGTGTCGATCTGTCTTGTTGGATGGTTCAACTTCAAAACGTGAACAAATCTCATTGCCCCATGAAAGACAAGGTTTATCTCAAGAGTCTCTTTCACCGCCTCAGAGCTCTTATTGCCTTGAACTGTAGCCTTATTTTTGTCACTGGTAAGTTCCATTGCTCTTTCTCTTTACTTCTACTGAAATTGGGTATTTGCTTTCTTTATAAAGTTGGAGACTTTATGTAAGTGGCAGCTTACTAAGGTTTTCTAAAGTTGGGGTTTTTACTGGAATACTATTATGATTATGATTATGAGTTTGAAATGTAATGTTTTGGCTTTGCGATTGTTATTTGCTACGACAGTGGTGTAGTGAATAATAAAGACCATCAAATTCGAACTTCTCAGATTTCATCAAAACTTCAAGCAGTGTTTGATTCCTTAGTTTTACACATACATGGTGAAAGTTTAGTTTATTCTTTTGTATCTGGTAGATGGTTCAATCCCTGCAATCAAATTAGCTACATACAGGCGGCGTTTAAACTCGGGAAGTGAGGTAGAGAATCAAGTATGTCATATTTCTTTGTAGTTTATGTTTACATCTTTACTCTTAGGGTCCGTTTGGTAGGAAGGAAGGAAAAGGGTAAGGAAGGAAATTTCATCAATCCAAGGGTTGAACTACAAAGTAGCATGAGCATCACAACCATTGAATTGAGCAACTTTCCTTCCTCACCCCTTCCTACCAAATGGACCATTAATAATATTTAGCTTTTGTCAGTAAAGTTTTAAGTCTTACTAACTTAAGTTAGTTGTATAAGGCAGGTTACTCAGGAGGGTATAAATTCAAAAAAGTTGTCTTCACTTAGAAGGAATATGGGATCTGAATTCTCATGCATGATCAAAGAAGCAAAAGTCCTTGGATTAGCACTTGGAATTCCCTGCTTAGATGGGTAATTTCTGATATTTTACGCAATTTTGATACTAAACCTAGGAGGCTTGGACTAATTCATACGTCTCTTTTTCCCCTGAAATTCAGGATTGAGGAAGCTGAAGCGCAATGTGCATTATTAAACTTAGAATCATTATGTGTAAGTAGTTCTTTTTGTTATCTTAGTGAGCACAAATTTGATAATGTACTCAAATTTTTTGAATGCGCGACTTTCATTTAGTTACTTTACTATCAGGATGGGTGTTTCTCTTCTGATTCAGATATCTTCCTTTTTGGTGCAAGAACAGTCTACAGAGACATTTGTGTTGGTGAGTCTATGGCTAATCTTTTTCCTTCCAGATTGTTTTACAGTATCATTCCGCAAGTAACAATCTCGCTAACCATTTCTTTTTTTGAATTAGGGGAAGGAGGTCATGTTGTTTGCTATGAAATGGCTGATATAGAGCAAAAACTTGGATTTGGAAGGAACTCCTTGGTAATTTTATTTTTGCTTCAGTTATCTACTAGTAGTTAATTTTAGTTCATAAAAAAGAAAGGTTAGTTTTACTAAGTTTGCTAACTCATAATTTTGGGACTTTCAGATAACTCTGGCCCTTCTTCTTGGCAGTGATTATTCTCATGGTGTTCATGGTCTGGGTCCGGTAATTTTCAATGTCAAAAATGCTTCTAACATCATGGTGGATTGTTTGTTCTTTCTGGAAATGCTTATTAACTTGATACCTATCTTCCTTGTCAATGTAGGGGTCAGCATGCAAGATTGTTAAATCAGTTGGAGACAAGGATATTCTTCAAAAAATTGTATCAGAAGGATTGTCTTTTGCAAAAAAGACAAAAAATTCAAAAAACCAGGGTCGAGCAAAGTGCAATGACAATGCAACCACATTGCATCACGAAGTGAGCATAAATGGTGAAAGCAATTCCTTCTACTGTTATATATTAAGTTAATTTATCTTCGTACATAGTTTTTCTAAATTTTATCAAATTGAGGTTCAGTAGACAAAATGGTCAAGTTAAACAGGGAAGAACCCTTAGACCTTAGTAAATGGAATTTGAAGAAGCTAAATGCTTATTATATTATGACGACTTCTATAGAGCACTTTATCCAACTAGTAAATATATCCTTATAATTGGGAAGGTTTTGATTTCATAGGAGAAAATAGCACTTAACCTATATAATCTGACAGTGACTAAAATTTCTAGTTACAAGGATTTAGGTTGAGTGCTATTTAAAATTTTAAGTGAGTTCAGACTGATTGTTTTGACTTATTCATAATAGTAACCAATTTCAAATTGTTTTTACTTTCAAATGGTTCCAATAGGAAGCAATCACAATTTACAAAGAGATAATCAGTGTTTGCAAGTGGTGGAAGCATATATGAAGCCCAAGTGCCACTCAGCAGATTCTGATGTGGTCCACAGGTAAAGTTGTATACAACAGTTCTCTTCGTACAATATTGTCTTTGGGCTGATTCTTTGTACTATATTGTCTAGCCTAGTCATCAGCTCATGCTTATTAAGAATCCAGGCAGGCTGTGAAGTTCCTTTAACTGATTTATTCTCGCAGCGTTCTTGCGCAGCATCCATTTCAGCGTGAGCAACTTCATCAGCTATGTGCTCAGCTCTTTGACTGGCCCCCTGATAAAACAGGTATTTTGTTCCAAAATCACCAGCTTGGTTGGCCCAGTAGATCATGTATTTGTGCATACAATATTTGCTTTATGTCCATGAATGCACTTAGAATTCAACATGCAATACTCAACTCATGGTGTCTCAATGGCTCAGATGAATACATCCTTCCTAAGATTGCTGAAAGAAATTTACGACGGTTTGCCAAATTGCGCTCAACCTCGTCTCTGTTAGGTGTTGACATTCCACTAAAGGAGGTATTATTATAAAGGCCATCTTGAACTTCTACTACCCAATTCTTGTTTCCTCTGCTGCTTTTGATTACTTGATTGTGTCTGAAGGACCCTTTTTGGTCATTCATGTTTTTGAAAAAGTACTTCCTAGTATCTTTTGAAAGTGTTTGCAGTTGCTATATCAATTGACATCATGCTCTCCAATTCCCTTTGAAAAAAATTCTAAAAACCATCCTTTATATCAGTAGCTTAATTAGCATTTATAAATGAAGCCTTAAGATACATTGGGTTGATGTAATTACCTGTAAGCCTCCGGCTTGTCTTGTGTCTGATAATCAGAAAATGTATCCTAATAGGTATCATGAAAACTTTGCAGATTAAACCTGTAATTTAATCCCCATCGACATATTGTATGATGGCTTAGTGTGGATCTTTAAATTCTAGTCTAAATTGGTAAACTTCCTCTTTACAGATACCGGTTAAGTGTCCTGTATCAGCAATTATTAAGTGCCGAAAAGCTCATGGAAAAGAATGTTTTGAGGTGTCATGGGATGAGCTAGATGGAATTAAAACCTCTGTAGTTTCAGCAGATCTCATAGAGAGGTATGTTACCTTTATAAGTTGCTTATTAACATGTGTTCATGTTAATTCAGTACACAGGGAAATATTTGTCAAATAAGCTTTTAATAAGCTCTCTCTTAATTTTTGTCAAATATTTGATAATTTGAAAGCATTCTCTTTTTTTTTTTTTTCATGTTTCTCCTCCCTCCTGATTTGTTGTTGGTCATTAATTTATATTCTAAATAGATAATAACACATTCCCTGTTTTCCCACAGTGCCTGTCCTGAAAAGATCAAAGAGTTTGAAGATAGAAGAGCTTTGGAGAAGAAAAATCACCGTAAACCAAGACCAAAGAAATCAGAACAAAAATGTTCAATGGCCGAAATAGATCTGAAATTCAAAGATCTGTTGCTTGACACTGAGTTAGGAAGCAAGTCTGTTACCATTGCTTCAAGGGAAGTGATATCAGGCAAAATGATCACAGCACCTGAGGGTAATTCCGTATACCAAGGCCTCAATGTTATTTTGGAGTCAGAATGCAACGATGACCGCAAAAATGCAGCATTAAGCCCACAAACTAGTACAATTGCCCCAAAGCATGAAGTTGTTGATCTTTTGAGCCCCTCTCCTCAAGTGCTCTCCCAGAATGTTTTCAGGTATACTAAAATGAATGGTCAAAACATTAGTGTGATTGATTTGAGTGATTCAGAAACTGAGAGTTCACCCGAACATGCGAAGAAAGCTAGAGAGCTTAGATTGTTTTTGGCTAGCATTCGAGATAAATGAATGAGTCATTAATGTGTAGATAGACAACATTGTTGCATGCTTTCTTAGTATGCCAGAGATACTTTCTGTAGTTTTAACGTTTCGATTATACTGTGTGATATTTGTGATCACTTGTGATAATCACACGAACTTTAGCTCTCTACCAACACCTATTAGATTGAGTGGAAGGAACTCAATGTTCCTTAAGCAAGGTCTCGGGAGAACTTCCATCCATATGGAGTCGGATTCGCCTCGACTCCGGATTAATTGGGGCTCAAGGTGGTTACTGCATACCGGAAAGTTAGTACCAAGAATGAAATTAAGCTCTGACTCTGGGGACAAAATATTTGCTAATTTTACGAGGGAGAAAGTTTGGTGTTCCTTTTAAAGCTTCTTCTGACAACAAGCATTTAGCTATTTATCAAACACCAAATAAGGCCCATAGCTCTTTAAACCCACAGCCCAGACCTATAAGCCGACTCTGTAGGCCCAATCGATCAAAACGAGCATCCAATGGATGCGGGTCATTAAAACCATCAATAGCAAAGCAACAAAGGCCTGATTTTTTTGCTTTTCCCATTTTTCATCTGAAAGTAAAATCTTGTTTCCCCATCGAGTTCTGCCAACCTTAACGCCTGGATTTTCATCTTTCGTATGCAAAATGGAAGCCAATTCTCGAGTTCTACCCTCACTCCTCTCTTTTTCTTCCTGTGTTTTTATTCGCAGTAAAATTCTCTTTCAATTTTCGAAAACCCTAACCCGTTTTGCTTGCTCTTTCCCCCTTTTCTTCATCAATCAATCTTCGCTAATGGCCAAAAGTGATCTTCCCGGAAGAATCATCAAGGTTCTCTTTCGATCTCCTGTCCATCCTTTTCCATTTCTCCCGATTTGTTTGATTTAAGATTTGCTGTTTGATTTGCGCTAATTTGTGTGTTTTCTTTTGTTTTCGTTTTTGTGTTAAACAGCCACTCTGACTCGAAATTAAGGTGCGTATTTGTTGTTTCATTTGAATTCGGCTTTATGCGCGGATTTAGGGTTTGCAAGCATGGCCATTCTCTGTTTAGGATTTTGTTTCCAATAATTAGTTATTTCTAGAAAAAATTTGAATCAGCTTTACATGCTCAACCCTATGAGTCTAATTTTCTTCTCACTATAGACATTTTTTTTCTTGTTCTGGTGACGACGGTTGAGAAGAGTAGTATTTCTAGGAATTTACTGCTATAATTGTTTCATCTGCTACCTGCTAGGATTTTGTATTGGTTTAGGTTGCTAAACATGTTGTGTTTGAGTATGGTTCCTTCCATGATTTTTCTTATTGACCATGCATTTTGCTCCTTGGAAAATCCTCATTATTCACTCATATTTTGAAAATTGTTTCTCAGAGTGAAGAAAGATTGAGGAAAGAAATGAAACAACATGCACGTGAAAGAAAGAAGGAAGAAGAGAGATTGATGTGTGAGAAGCAGCAAGAAGAGGGGAGAGCGCAGCGTTGCTCAGCGAAATGAAAAAAGTGGAAAGGTTTTTGCAGAAAGAATATTTAGTGTAACTAAAGTATTTTGCAAATAATTTCTAATGGTAAATTATGCAACCTCTCTCTCTCTCTCTGCCCACTTGCTATTGGTTTTAATTTTGGGGTTTACTTCATAGGCTGGGAAAAGGAGACAAAAGGAAGAGCTTTGCAGAGAGAAAGAGGCATAGAGGCCTAGACTTGCCATGGAGAAGGCAACTGCGAGAAAAATTGCTAAAGAATCTATGGATCTTATTTAAGATGAGCAGCTAGAACTCATGGAGTTGGCTGCTGTAAGGAAGGGATTGCAATCAATTTTTCATCTTGATCATGAGATTTTGCAAAATCTCAACTCATTTAGAGGTAAATATTGTTTGACATCCGTGCTTGTCTGATTCTTTAATTTAATTTAGACTTGGTTACTGTCGTGAATAAGAGGGAGGAACAAATTCTGGTTGGCATTTTTGAAAGTACTAGACTGTCACTGAAAATGACTTTACTGTTGTGATTGGATTCTATACTAAATTAATCAAATTCGCCTTACATTACAGATGGGGCTAGGTGAATGTGATCAAAGACCAAACATCAATTATGTTGATTCCTAACCTAGTATTACAGCAAGGTAATATATTTGGCTTTCAACTTTATTTTAATTATAAGAATGACCTTTGGTGCAAATAGGATTTCTCCTTATAGAAGCTTTATTGTTCTGGGCATTTGATGCTTATTTTGATAATTTGCAACAGTTGGAACCCCAGCAGTGGAATCTTAGACACTCAACGTTTTGTACAACCAAACATGACCAGACAGCTTCTAATGTCCATGTTGAGGTTGGTACACACATTATTTCAGGTGTAGATGTTCATAATTCAATGTTGAAATGAAAAGTATATATGTATATGATATGCCAAGAATTCTGTGTAGTATATTGACTTAGGTTTTTCTTTTTCCTTCTGTTTTTTCCCCTTAAATATTGTAGGATTCACAACCAATTAGGAGCAAGAAACATTGGAGTGATTCATAAGCAGTCAGAATTATGAATAAAGTGACACACAGGAGTTAGAATTGGAGCTCAGACTTTCATTTGAATCAGCAATTTCATGTCACTCAAATGCAAGGACTGCATTTTTATAAAGCTTCCCTCAGAATTGTAAGTTCAAGATAAGCAGTTGGTCCTGCAATTCACATACAGAGGGGAAATTTTTCAGCTTTCATTTGTTAACCTTCCGTGATAAACTTATTTGCAATTTTCAGGAGTATTGATAGCGAGCCTTTTTTGGACCTCTCCCTCCTGAACTATGGAATTGGTTAACTTGGAGGATCCGCAACTGAAATACAGCAGAGGTGTCTCCTGCTTGAGGGCTTAAATGTGCACTAGACTCTTTTGGTTTTTTCTTGTAGCTGTGTGCAACCACAGTGCAGATATTGCTTCTCGTCACTATTCACGTTAGTCTAGCATTTTTTAGATGCAACCAGTGTCTTTCTTAGAAGGTCGTTTGAAAATCTATATGCATCATTCTGATGTTTGGAACATTTCTTTTACTAGAATCATTTTTGAAGGGATCTCCGAGCAGAAGGATTTATTAGAGTTTTTGGATGTGGGATATAATGATTGCAGTGGACCCAAACTTGGCGGCAATTTGTCACCAAAGGTTCTCAATTTCTGGAGCTTCTCTCTTGCACCTTAGGTAGGGCGGTTTTTTCATTTCTTTCTTGGGGCACTTTTTCTAAGCTTTACAAGAATTGATAAGTAAATGTTGTGTTTGAGCTATTGAAGTATGGCTATAATAAATGTTTACGTGGGGTGGTTTCTGATACATTTTTTTGTTTTGTTCTTAACAGAAAGAGCAGCGCTATGGTTGAAACAAAGGATGTTGGGTGAAACATACCAATTATTGAGGTAGCTTTCAAAACCTTTATTTTTAAAATAGACCTTATTACTTTGAACCAAATTGAATTTTAGTAGTTTTTGTTTTGGTCGTCTGTCGTTTGTCATGAATGTTCCTTTTTTGTTCACTTTTAACTTTTCTTGGTTTCTTTCAAATGCAATTTATACCCTGTAATTTCTCTTTAAATGCATCTACAGCAGTATAAAATGACATAAGGTGATAGATCATGTTTTGAGTAAGATTAACTTCATTTGTTATGATTAAGTTGACATCTTTAAATGCATTGAACTTGAAAGTTTGCTTAGGACATAATGCTTCCCTGCATTGTTCATTCATTGATATTTTGATGTGTTTGTTGTTTGTGATTGAATCGAGGTGTATGTGATTGAATTGGTATTCATTCATTGATATTATTCATCTAAAAGATTATGATATCAATATCATTTTCTAGAATCTTATAATTTGAAGTAAGTTTATGAACAATAGTATGAAGTTAGCAGATGCTGGGTGCCATTGCTCATGAAGAATTTAGTTTATGTTCCCAAATGCCCTTTCATGGTGTCTTTTGGCAGTTAAGAGGTCTCATATTTTTGGTGTTTTCCGTAGGAATAATTAAACATCCATGTGAGCTTTCAGTTCTTGCATAATTCCTGTTACCAGATCATGGTTGTATTACTTCATTTCTCAGCTTCTATTTATTGACATTTAACAAGATATTGATGGAGCTTATTTTGGAACAACATTTCCAGATCTATTTCTTATGGCATATTTATATCCCTATTATCATGCAGATTCCAGCTTGGACTAGCTCAGCACCCGTAAATTTGGATGAACAGAAACATGATCAGGTTTGTCTCTTATATTTATATCCTTATCGAACTTTTTTTACACATCATCTTTTTCTTTTAATAAATTTAGTATAAAGATATAGTTGATCGCTGTACCTTCTGATTGTCCATTCATCATGTAATTTATTTCAAGAACCATGAAATGTTAAACTGCTTATAACTAGAAGATTGCTTATGGTTACATCTCCAAATATTAAGAGACACAACAGCCTGTAAACCTTGTCCATATAGATTTGCAACTGGTGCAAATTATTGCTGCCATAGATGCAGGCAGATATTGCATCTCGTCTCTCAATATACGGTTACTCCTGCATTTCTTGACATGCATTAAGCTTCACTGGTACCTAGAACTTGGGATCTTACATAATTTGCATTTAGTGCAGGGTCCTCTCCGTTGTGTGTGGGGAGCTTCACTGTCGAGAGTCATCTCTGCGTTGTGTGTGGGGAGCTTGACTGCCGAGAACCGTTTAATAAACTATAACTTTAAAATATAATATCTTTCTTTTTTCTGGCAGAAAAAAGTATAATAACTTTGTAACTTGATATATATAATATAATAACTTTATAATCTTCAATGTCTGTTGGGAGCTTCACTGTCGAGAGCCTTCTATGTTGTTGGTGATGATACCATTCAAAGTTGTAAATGGCCAGCAGCCGAAAATGAAGTAAGTTATCAAATTCTTAAATTTTCAATCTTTACGATTAGTTAAAATGTTTTGCTTTTGTGGATATTCCATTGCATGTGGCTAATAATAATCTTAGATGTGAATCATGTTTTCGTATGTATTCATTATTTAGGGCTTAATATGTGTTGGTGACAAATTTTGTGATTCTTGATAACATGTTTTGCCTTAGGTTTTTTATAATTAGTGATCCTAATCCACACTCACTCTCTTAGAAGATCTGAGTTGTGGGATGTATCTCCATTCCAATAAATAATCCCAAATTGTGTTGTTTGTGATTGGATGGAGATACAATGTGATATTATTGGTATTTTGAGATGCTCATGGAGTGCATTGTTATATTAGCCAATTGATTGTTGTTTCCAAGTAATTTTGTGGATATAATAGTGGTGTGGCATTCCTATTGTGTAATTTATTAGTAGATGCCATGTATTAGGAATTACTTTACTAAATGTGAAATTTGTTGTAATTTTGGTTTGCTAAGAGCCTTGTAAAGGAATGTGTTTGCGCATCACTATTCTAAAAATAAAGTTACCTTGGCATGAAGCACTCAAAATATCAATGAGAGTCTTATGAGACTCTACTTCACATATGATGAGGCTATGTGATGGCTGATAGAATGCATGGTTTGCTTATTTGTGTATGGCTAATCATCGTATTATTTTGTAGCATTTGTACTAATATCATGATACAGACATTGGAGCCTTGTATTTTAAATTTTTAATAGTATTTGCTTTTTAAAAAAATTATTTCATCATAAAATATCAAGATTTTTTTAATTAATCATTGTCCAATGAGAGTGAACGATGTCTATTATTATGCTTACTTGCATCTGAATCTTGTTTCCATTTAATTAGAAATTAATTAAAAAAAAAGGAAAAACAATATTAGAAACGTGAAAAAACCTTCAATCTTTTTGGCGTTGAATTATATATTTTTTATTTGTCTTTTTACTAAAAATTGAAAAAAAATTTATTTTGGGTCAATTTTTGCATAATTTTAGCCGAAATCGTGTACTAACTATCACGGTTTTTGGCTAAATACCCGCTCTGGGTCCCGAATCAATTTTGCGTGATTTTTGACGGCAAGACTCCTTGAAGTATCTATTATTTATCTAATCAAATCTCAGCCTATTTTGGATTCAAGGATTCGTTTTTACGGACATCTGAATATTGTTTCGATTTAATTAGAAATTAATTAAAAAGAAATAGGAATAAAAATATTAGAAACGTGAAAAAACACTTAAATCTTTTTGGCGTTAAATTATATATTTTTTATAAGTCTTTTGCCTAAAAATTGAAAAAACTTATTTCAAGTCAATTTTTGCAGAATTTTAGCCGAAATCGTGTATTAACCATCACGGTTTTTGGCAAAATATCCGCTCTGGGGCTCCGACTTAATTTTGCGTGATTTTTGGCGCCAAGACTCCTTGAAGTATCTATTATTCATCTAACAAAATCCCAGCCTATTTTGGAATTAAGGATTAGTTTTTACAGGCATCTGAATCTTGTTTCCATTTAATTAGAAATTGATTAAAAGTAATAGGAAAAACGATATTAGAAACGTGAAAAAACCTTCAATCTTTTTGGCGTTGAATTATATATATTTTATTTGTCTTTTTACTAAAAATTGAAAAATAATTATTTCGGGTCAATATTTGCAGAATTTTAGCCGAAATCATGTACTAACAATCACGGTTTTTGGCTAAATACCGCTCCGAGGCCCCGAATCAATTTTGCGTGATTTTTGGCGCCAAGACTCCTCGAAGTATCTATTATTTATCTAACCAAATCTCAGTCTAGTTTGGATTTAGGGATTCGTTTTTACGGACATCTGAATATTGTTTCGATTTAATTAGAAATTAATTATAAAGAAATAGGAATAACAATATTAGAAACGTGAAAAAACAGTTCAATCTCTTTGGCGTTGAATTATATATTTTTTATTAGTCTTTTGCCTAAAATTGAAAAAAATTATTTTCAAGTCAATTTTTGCAGAATTTTAGCCGAAATCGTGTACTAACCATCATGTTTTTGGCTAAATACCCGCTCCGGGGCCCCGACTCAATTTTGCGTGAATTTTGGCACCGAGACTCCTTGAAGTATCTATTATTCATCTAACCAAATCCCAGCCTATTTTGGATTTAAGGATTCGTTTTTACAGGCATCTGAATCTTGTTTCCATTTAATTAGAAATTGATTAAAAAAAATATGAAAAAGGATATTAGAAACGTGAAAAAAACCTTCAAACTTTTTGGCATTGCATTATATATTTTTTATTTGTCTTTTTAATAAGAATTGAAAAAAATTTATTTGGGGTCAATTTTTGCAGAATTTTAGCCGAAATCGTGTACTAACCGTCACGGTTTTTGGCTAAATACCCGCTCCGGGGCCCCGAATCAATTTTGCGTGATTTTTGGCGCCAAGACTCCTCGAAGTATCTATTATTTATCTCAGCAAATCTCGGTCTATTTTGGATTTAGTGATTCGTTTTTACGGGCATCTGAATATTGTTTAGATTTAATTAGAAATTAATTATAAAGAAAAAGGAATAACAATATTAGAAACGTGAAAAAACACTTCAATCTTTTTGGCGTTAAATTATATATTTTTATTAGTCTTTTGCCTAAAAATTGAAAAAAATTATTTCAAGTCAATTTTTGCAGAATTTTAGCCGAAATCGTGTACTAACCATCACGGTTTTTGGCTAAATACCCGCTCCGGGGCCCCGACTCAATTTTGCGTGATTTTTGGCGCCAAGACTCCTTGAAGAATCTATTATTCATCTAACCAAATCTCAGCCTATTTTGGAATAAGGATTCGTTTTTACAGGCATCTGAATCTTATTTCCATTTAATTAAAAATTGATTAAAAAAAAAGGAATAACAATATTAGAAACGTGAAAAAACACTTCAATCTTTTTGGCGTTGAAATTATATAATTTTTATTAGTCTTTGCCTAAAAATTGAAAAAATTATTTCTAAGTCAATTTTTGCTAGAATTTTAGCCGAAATCGTGTACTAACCATCACGATTTTTGGCTAAATACCCGCTCCGGGGACCCGACTCAATTTTGCGTGATTTTTGACGCCAAGACTCCTCAAATTATCTATTATTTATCTAACCAAATCTCAGTCTATTTTGGATTTAGGGATTCATTTTTACGGGCATCTGAATATTGTTTCGATTTTAATCTAGAAATTAATTATAAAGAAATAGGAATAACGATATTAGAAACGTGAAAAACATTCAATCTTTTTGGCGTTGAATTATATATTTTTTATTAGTCTTTTGCCTAAAAATTGAAAAAAATTATTTCAAGTCAATTTTTGTAGAATTTTACTAGAAATCGTGTACTAACAATCATGGGTTTTGGCTAAATACCCGCTCCGGGGCCTCGACTCAATTTTGTGTGGTTTTTGGCGCCGAGACTCCTTGAAGTATCTATTATTCATCTAACCAAATCCCTGCCTATTTTGGAATAAGGATTCGTTTTTACAGACATCTGAATCTTGTTTCTATTTAATTAGAAATTGATTAAAAAAATAGGAAAAACGATATTAGAAACGTGAAAAAACCTTCAATCTTTTTGGCGTTGAATTATATATATTTTATTTGTCTTTTTGCTAAAAATTGAAAAAAATTTATTTCGGGTCAATTTTTGGAAAGTTTTAGCCGAAATCGTGTACTAACAATCACGGTTTTTGGCTAAATACCGCTCTGGGGCCCCGAATCAATTTTGCGTGATTTTTGGCGTCAAGACTCCTCGAAGTATCTATTATTTATCTATCAAATCTCAGTCTATTTTGGATTCAGGGATTCGTTTTTACGGGCATCTGAATATTGTTTCGATTTAATTAGAAATTAATTATAAAGATTGAATTATATATTTTTTATTAGTCTTTTGCCTAAAAATTGAAAAAAATTATTTCAAGTCAATTTTTGCAGAATTTTAGCCGAAATCGTGTACTAACCATCACGGATTTTGGCTAAATACCCGCTCCTGGGGACCCGACTCAATTTTGCGTGATGTTTGGCGCAAAGACTCCTCGAATTATCTATTATTTATCTAACCAAATCTCAGTCTATTTTGGATTTAGGGATTCATTTTTACGGGCATCTGAAAATTGTTTCGATTGAATTAGAAATTAATTATAAAGAAATAGGAATAACAATATTAGAAACGTGAAAAAACACTTCAATCTTTTTGGCGTTGAATTATATATTTTTATTAGTCTTTTGCCTAAAAATTGAAAAAAATTATTTCAAGTCAATTTTTGCGGAATTTTAGCAGAAATCGGGTACTAACCATCATGGGTTTTGGCTAAATACCCACTCCGAGGCCCCGACTCAATTTTGCGTGATTTTTGGCGCCGAGACTCCTTGAAGTATCTATTAATCATCTAACCAAATCCCAGCCTATTTTGGATTTAAGGATTCGTTTTTACGGGCATCTGAATATTGTTTCGATTTAATTATAAATTAATTATAAAGAAATAGGAAAAACTATATTAGAAACGTGAAAAAACATTCAATCTTTTTGCGTTGAATTATATATTTTTTATTAGTCTTTTGCCTAAAAATTGAAAAAAATTATTTCAAGTCAATTTTTGCAGAATTTTAGCCGAAATCGTGTACT
>AWWV01009518.1:0-35317 GCA_001974805.1 Corchorus capsularis | reverse complement strand
CTAGGGTTTTCAAAGGAGAGATTCCGCCTCTCCCAGTCCTGTAAGTATTCTTATGTCTCTCATGGATTTTCCTAAATCCATGAGTAGCTAAATCCTTAATACTTCTGATCCTTTGGTGAATTCAATCAATTGATTATGGTGAGATTTCTATACTTATAATTTTGTGTTAAGTTCTTGATGATAGTAGTCAAAACCCTAGAATAATTTTATGATTCTGAATCTTATCTGAATTATGTGGCCACTAAGGATGTAAGAGGAAGATCTATGGCTAGATCATACTTAGAATTAATCACTCAAGTTTGATTGTATGTAGCAAATTAGGTTTGTTTAATCGCTGCTTAATGGGTATTTGTCTACCGGAGGGCGAGAAATTTCTCTTCGTATGGTTCTACTTGTAGGCATGTGTGTAAAATTAACTGTTCTTAATGCTTTGTTCTCAAGTGATCTTTAAGTCCTAAGAAAGTAATCGATCGCTGAAGGAATAATAGGGATAACTGCAGCTCTAATCGGCCTCTTATCTAAAATACATGTTGGGAAACCTATATCAGTTGTCAATCAAGAATAAGATGCGAAATTCACCTTTTAAATCTAGGATCCATAGTTAATTTGATTGAAGGATACCACTGGTGAAGAAGTATGCTTTTAATTATTGTTTGCTTTATTAATTTGCTTTATTAATCTGCTTTAGATTTAGATTTAGATTTGCTTTGCTTTGTTTTGATTTTTAGTTTAATTGTTTTTAGGGGATTGGAGATATCATTGTTTATTTTACCAACATCTTTACCCTGTTTTCTAATCGATTTTTGGAAAAGATCTTTCTATCTTTTAATTGTTCATCACATAAACCTTCTCTGTGGGATTCGACCCCTACTTGCCCTAGCTATTCTAGTTAGTTATTTGTGGGGATTGTTTTTATGGTCATAGACGACACGATCAACTACCTATGAAATTTTGGTGACCTCGGTAACTTATCTATGAAATTTTGGTAACATCCATATGAAATTTTGATAACCTCCCTACGAAATTTTGACAATATCCCTATGAAACCTACCTATGAAATTTTGGCAACCTCATCATTATATAATTTTTGTAACCCCCCATGGCCGTGATAGATAAGATTCATCTTCCAACCCGTTTCTGACCCCCAAAGGTCGTGATCAATGTTGAAAAAAGCAGACCGGACATCGAACCGGTAGAGGGATCGGTTCACGTCCGACCGGTTCAACCGTCTGGTCCGATTGGAAGTGTATCAATGTTTATAAATTCTAGTTTTACTTATCCAAATATTATTTGCATGTATTATTCTTTCAACAAAATATACTTGGTGTAGTGGTTAACACATCTTTTTGTTATACAAGTGGTCAAGAGTTCAAATCCTACCTCTTACAATTTTTTTCAACATTAAAAATTTTCAGAAATATAAAAATAAATAAAATAATATTAAAATCCGGGTCAATTGGTCAACGGTCCGGTCTAACCGCCCGGTTAAACCGGCTCTTGACCGGTCCGTTGACTTCCGATTTTATATAAGTGACGGAACCGGATTGGTGTCCGGTTCCCAGTTGAACCGGTTCAACCGGTCCGATCCGGTTCCGTCAACACTGGTCGTGATAGGTACTTTTTGTTTATGGGACCGTTTTCATATCTCGATGGTCGTGATGGATAGCCAAATGGTCGTGATGGATATAACCTTTGCCTTCTAGGCCATTTTTGACTCCCGATGGCCATGATGGGTAGCCTTTGGCTTTTAGGATATTTTTGGCCCAAGATGACCGTGATAGATAACCTTTACCTTTTATAAGCTTTGCATTCCGAGTGAGTTTTGCCCCTTGATCGTCGTAATGGATAGCCTTTGGGTTGAGGGTTATTTTTGCCCCATTGGATAACTATCTCATGAAATTTCCGTAACCTTCGTTTGAAATTTCGATAACCATCATATGAAATTTCAGTAACTTACATATGAAATTTTGGTAATCTCCTTATATATTTTGGAGTTTGTGAGGGAAAAGAAAAATCAATGTTTCTCGTGGCCGAAAAGGAATAAATCCCAATCCCAAAGATGCATTATCTAGGTTTTTTTTTTGTGATATATACAAGTTAACCTTATTTGAACCGGGTTGGCCCACTATGGGGGTAAAACTTACCCAACAAAGATTTTCTCCATTCACAAGACTCGAACCCAAGACCTTGCTTAAGGGGAACAAGTGCCAAAACACTTGAACCAACCACTCGTTGGTATCTAGGTTTTTTTTTTTAACCTACATTATGTAGGTTAAATGGGCCAATGACACAGATTTTGGGCTGGATTAAAAGTCCTCGCCAGAGTAATAGACTTCTCCTTATTTAAGCCCAAGATTATACTGATGCTAAAAGAAAAGCCCAAGGTTGTACAATCGGAAATCTGATCTGATATGATAAAAGTAAAGCTGAAGCCCAGCCCCATGCCAAAATATAGGAGGAGTAATTTATAATTTTATATATTACCTGGAAAATTTAAAATCCTTTCAGCCAAACAAACCCCAAGCTCTACTCATTGCACAGTGGCACTCGGGAAATTATAGTACTCGTAGTTTCCTTGTTCATTCGAAACCCGCGAAAAAGCGTTCGAATCGAACTCAGAAACCAAACATTTCCACAAAACGGTCAATTCGTGTAACGTCTCGGCACCGGCAAATGAAACCGATCGAAGCAGCGAATGGATTAAGTTTCCGAGTCGGTTTCTCCGGCCACAGCGGCCACCTCAGAGTTGAGCCTCTCTACACCGAGGAGCGCGATAACCCTATCAAATCGCTCCCCGACTTTGTTCTCGTAAGTGTTTGTTTCCTCACTTTTATCATATGCAAACAGTTAAATACTGTTTTAGTTCCATTTCTGTTCCGTTTTGGGCTTTTGGTGATGAAAAGGTTCAAGTTCGGAGTTGCTTTGCCGTTGTCTAGGGTTTTTGAAGTGACTTAGCTTTTTATATATTTGAACTGTGTGTTTCAGCCACCCGCATTTCCCAGGGAAACACCTGAATCAATTAAGGAGCATATAAAGGAGAAGTATCTTTTGCCAAGATTGGACGAGGATGCTTTTTCTCCAGAAAAAGCGGGAAGGCAATGGGATTTTGACTGGTTTGACAGGGTAAAAATACCATTGGAGCCGTCATTGCCAAGAACTGTAATGGTTCCAGTGTGGGAGTTACCATTCAGACGATGCAAGGAGGGATCCATTGAAACAAAGTGGGAACCTAATTCCTTGGAGGTGTGATTTGCAATCGCTACTATTTTATTTTGGATATATTTCTTGGAAAAGGGGAAAATGGCAGCTTATTCTAGAGTTTGGTTATATTATCCCTTTTATCATTTTGAGTTTTGACATTTATCAGAGAATTGTCAATCTTTTTCACAGGTGCTACTTGTATTTATTTATTTTTTGATAAGTAGAATTGGAATCTTATATTGTTTAGGTGGATGTATCAGAACTGATAGTCGGGGGTCAAGCTTCTAGTTCTTTTCCACGCCCAGCTAATGGTGGTGCCAAAGACTTTGTGAGAGGAAGCATTAATAACCGCCCTTTTCGTCCTGGAGGCTTAGATGATCAAACTGTGGAGAGGATTCTTCCTGATGGTGCATCTAATGGCGAGTGGGTTAGGGAGGTGCTAATTGGTGGTCCTGCCCAAACAATTCCACCAGGATTTAAGCAAGGATTGGACCTTGGTGATCTTATGGTAATATTCTTATACAACATTGAACTTTGTGTTCTTTTTATCTTTTAAATCCAAAGTTCCTTGTACTTTTGTTGGTTCCTAATTCTCTTACATTTCAATTTTGAAGGGGCATCCTTGCTCGTGGAATGTTTACAAGGACCAAAGTTCACTCAATAAAACATCAGCTGAAAAGTTGGTCAGTTTATGTGTTGATGTGTTGTATTCTTGTTGAAACTTGTAGTTATCTACTAGTATTTACTTCACTTTGTATAATATGTTGTCTAAGGCCAAATGGAATCACCTAAAAATATTATGAAATAAGTATGAAAACACAAGTGCAATAACAATCTCTGCGTGTCTTATGTTTGATTTGTGCTTTGCATATTCATGGTTTTTGCAGACTGAGTTGTCTGTACAGTTCGATGACTTGTTCAAGAAAGCTTGGGAAGAAGATGTTCCAGAACTTGAGAAAGATGGTATGCATGACTTGCGCCATATTCTCTTGTTGCCATGAAAGTGATTTTGCATTTTTGAATTCTGATCTCTGCTTATTATTTTGGAATTCTTTTGGTAAATATTGATGCTTTTTATTTAGAATAATATTATGTTGCATGTGATTGGCAACTTTCTTTTGATCCTTTTAACAGTTGGTACAATATTCAAAGCTTCTTTTGGGAAAAAAAAAAGAAAAGAAAAGAAAATAAGTGCTAATCGAAAGTAAATATGTACTGGCTAAAGATGGATGACCTTTTCTACATTGACTATATGTGTCCATGCACCCTTATAAGATAGGTCATCTAGTGAAAATCTTGCTTTCTTCCCTTTTGGCATTCTAGTTCACTCATGTAAGACATTCCAGGAATTGTTACTCCATGAAAGAACATTAACTTCCATTGTCCCTTGTAGTAGCGTGGTTGGCAAGCTAGGGGTCCAGGAAAATTTTGTTTAACTGACATCTTTTCATTCCCTTCCTCTTATTTAGTCATGTAAGCCATTGGTTTTGTTTCTAACTTCAAATGCAATGTGTATAGAAGGGCATTCAACAGAATCAGATTCTGTTAAGTCAGAAGCTGTGGCAAGCCAGGCTGATGCTCCTGACAGTCTTGAGACTGGATCATCTGCCTTGGATGAGATTTTATCAGTTGAAGCAGGGAGATTGGATGAGAATAATGATGAGAGTGGTCAGCAACAAAAAGAGGTAAAGTAGTTGAAAATAGCAGTTTTCAACACTATGTTACATCTCAAACACTCTCCTTCCCATGCAGTTTGTTTACTGTTATTCCTTTTTGGCAATGATTTTGGTTAATGAGTCCATATATTGGCAGGCTTGGGCTATTAGTGGAGGTAGCGAATGGATTGCAGATCACTTTTATGACCTAGTTCCCGACAGGGCAATTGAATTTCCGTTTGAATTGGATAAATTCCAGAAAGAGGTATCCACCTTGAGAATTTTATTTTATTATTTGAATGAAATAGAGTTTTTATGCTTAGGGTGGAAAATGATGTTGCCATACTCCTGAAAAAGGAATTGGACTTGGGAAATGAAATCCCAACAATCATTTAGACCTTTAGTTTAAAGATAAATTTTTGTATGATTCAGTTTCATTTAAGCCTCTCTCATTTACGAAACATATTTATTTCTCAATGCTATCCTTCTGGTAATTGCTCTAGCTTTCACAACTCTCAAATAGTTATTTATCTCTATTATACCTTTATCCCTATTTACTAAAACATTCAACGTTGCCTGTTTACCTGATTGGATTATTTTTTGTTTTTCCATCTGTGAGAGTTTGATGGTTCTTTGTTTTATCCGACTTAAATTATCTTTTTGAAAGAAACCTAGCTTTGGAATTTCTCCTAGCTCACATTCCCTCATTCCTTTTCCTCATATAGTTTGCATCTGTTTGGCCTTGTGAAGGATAATTCTTAGTCTTTCGTAACAGACTGCTTACACGAGCTTTTTGGTTGTGATAAAAACAGGCTATTTATTATTTGGAAAAGGGAGAGTCCGTTTTTGTGGCGGCTCATACGTCTGCCGGAAAGACAGTTGTTGCAGAGTATGCATTTGCTTTGGCATCAAAAGTAAATATAATCATTGTTTTGATGTTGATTAATAATTAGAAGCCATATCCCTTTCTTTTCCGCAGTTTCTAAGTTATCTTCCGAATTAGATTTAATTTCAAGATTTTTTTACAATGTTTTTATGCCATGCAGCATTGCACTAGAGCTGTGTATACGGCTCCAATTAAAACAATCAGTAACCAGAAGTACAGAGACTTCTGTGGGAAATATGATGTTGGCCTTCTCACAGGTGATGTTAGTTTGAGGCCAGAGGCTTCTTGTCTCATCATGACAACTGAAATATTAAGGTCAATGCTTTATCGGGGTGCAGATATCATTCGCGATATTGAATGGGTAAAGGGTTGTAACATTTTCGTGACATCCTTTTAAATTGTTATTTCGTCACTACTTTGGGGGCTGAATGCTTTCATTTGTTCCTTTTGTAAGTTATAGTTACAACTTTCTAATGCTGCTTTCTGTTGTCGCCATATGGAAATAGGTTATATTCGATGAGGTGCACTATGTGAATGATGCTGAAAGAGGTGTGGTTTGGGAAGAAGTCATAATTATGCTTCCAAGGCATATTAATATCATCCTTCTATCAGCCACGGTACTATCTAGTTTAAAAGTTTCCCATAAGCTTAGTGTTAGTGTATATTAGAAAGTATGGTTTTCGCTTAGTGTTTACATGTTGCTGACAACGGATAAGTGTTCCACTTGGTGCTTTTGCACCTTTGCGTCTGGAATGCCCTATCCTTAATTGTATAGAAAATTTGGGTGAATGGGAGAAAACTATATTAATTTGCCTTATGATACCGGATTCTGTTGTTGATGAACTCTGCCACTAGTGTTTCCTTGATTGTTTCCATTTTATGATTGTCAATTTTGAAAATTAACAATTAAAGCAATCATTATTTATGTATCCTATTCAGTTATTTAATACCTTTTGTTTTTGTTAAAAATCATAGTTTTCTATATTTTTCTTTATACGTTTCCCACATGGCTGACATAGTAGTTTACTTATCATACAGGTTCCAAATACAATTGAATTTGCTGATTGGATTGGTCGGACGAAGCAAAAGAAAATTCGTGTCACTGGGTAAGTCTCTTTTTACTATATTTCTCTTCATGCTTGCGCTTGAAGCTCTGTCTCAGTAGTTTTTAGTTTATTGAAAACTATTGATTCTTTTCTCTATTAATTACTTACCCCTCCTCCTGCCCTTTTTGTTTTCCTTTTGCTGAAGAAAGTCTAAATACTAAAAAGAAGATTTTACTATCTTTTGGGTCAACCTATTGACTGTAGCTTCTTGTTCTCTATATTTCATTATCAGGACAACAAAAAGACCAGTCCCGCTGGAGCATTGCCTATTTTATTCAGGAGAACTTTACAAAATATGTGAGGGTGAAACTTTTATACCACAGGGAATAAAGGCAGCTAAAGATGCATACAAGAAAAAAAATTCCAGTACAGTTGGCGGAGGTACTGGTTCACATACTGGGTCTCCAGCAGTTCATGATGGGACTCGAGGTCAGAAACGTGAAATATTTAACCGAGGCAAACAAAACAAGCATTCTGGTCCACAAAATTTAGGGAACTATTCTGGGACTGGTTGGGGGAATAAAAGCAATGGAAGTGGCCAGAATAGTTGGGGATCTAGGAGAACAACATGGTTGATGCTTATTGACAAGCTCTCGAAGAAGTCTCTTTTACCTGTAAGTTATATTATTGTACCAACTTCTTTGAACATGTTCTTTACACGTGCAGCTTGATTGACTTAGATCGTTCTAGTTCGTTTCTTAGTTTCGCCTTTCTTAAAGTGGAAATTGAAATGCAAAATGTATCATTTTGAACGATATCAGCAAACCCGGAATATCTTCTGGAAGCAAATTAGAGGCAAAGAGGGGGAATTTGTGCTAACATAACATAGTTCTGCATTATTGTTTGATTAGTGATGCATTTTGTTAAAAATTGGATTGTACTTTTGATCTAATTACTGCTTAATCTTGCATCCGGTTTGCTCCATTTGGTTATTGTTTTCTATATCTTGTGACTATTCCAAGTGGATATTACTTTCTGGTGATGAAGGGAGAGAAACAAACAAGTTTTGGGTGTTTATCTAACTTTTATGTTCATTCTTACTTAACGCATTTTTCATTGTGTATTAAACTGGGACACAGTGGTTTTATTACCTAAATACCTCTGTAGTTATCATATGTAATTAAAAATATGTTTATAAAACCAAACATTGTTTATATTTTCCTCTCAACTTTTCCTTTTCTTTCCTTGTTAGCTTGACAACTTTTGCTATTGAGCTTTATATAGGTGGTTATCTTTGGTTTCTCAAAGAATCAATGTGATAAATCAGCTGACAGCATCTCCGGGACTGACCTCACTAGTAGTTCTGAGAAAAGTGAGATACGTGTTTTTTGTGATAGAGCTTTCTCACGTCTGAAGGGATCTGATCGCCATTTACCTCAGGTCTTGTCTACATATTTTAAATTTGTTTAAACTATAAAGCCTATTATACCAGAAGTTCTAACAAAAATTGTGATGAACAGGTTGTCAGAGTTCAGAACCTTCTTTGCAGAGGAATTGGTGTGCATCATGCAGGTTTGCTTCCAATTGTTAAGGAAGTTGTTGAAATGCTCTTCTGTCGAGGTGTGATTAAGGTACAAAGGGTCAGATAGTTTTACTGGTTTTATATGGCATGACATCCATATTTACTATTTGGGCTTTCACATTGATACTGCAGTTCATGTCTACAGGAAATTGTTTGGAAATCCGAGTTCTTAGCGGGATTTGTTTTAGCATGCATTCTCCTTTCTTTTGGACAGTTTAGAGGGGTATAATTAGTCACTGCTTCTTGTTCTTTATATGGTGCAGGTATTGTTTTCAACAGAGACATTTGCAATGGGGGTTAATGCTCCAGCTAGAACGGTGAGTGGTATTTGATGTTGTTGCTAAAAGTGGAAGTATGTTGGAGTCTGTTTCCGGAGACTGAGTCTGTATTATGCTTACTATGAGCCTGTTTTGCACGAGATGCATTTTTTTGGTCTGCCTTTATTTTAAGCATCATGGATTGGCAAATTCCACTTGGTACTTTCTGCAAAATAGTTGGATTACAGAGGGCATGTAATGTTTGACTATACTTCTTTTAGTTATGCACTGTTTTATACTCGTGTATTTACTTTCTTAAATCTTGGTTTTGACTTGAACTAAGACTTTTTGCAGGTTGTCTTTGATACTTTGAGAAAGTTTGATGGCAAGGAATTTAGACAGGTACTGCCTGGTGAATACACTCAAATGGCAGGTCGTGCTGGCAGAAGAGGACTTGATAAAATCGGTACGGTTATTGTGATGTGCCGTGATGAAATCCCCGAAGAGAGGGATTTGAAGCATGTTATGACTGGAACTCCAACTAAACTTGAATCTCAATTCCGATTGACCTATATCATGATCCTGCATCTTCTTCGTGTGGAAGAACTGAAGGTAATTTATAGATTTTATAGTCGATATAAGCTTTTTATTTCCTGAATTTTAACAATTTCAACATCCAAATATTTAGAAGTTTTTGATATTGTTCATTCTTCTCTATTTAAATTACATGACCGTGTAGTTTTTCTCACTTATATCTTTGGTCACTCTTTAGGCTTAGCCCTTGAGGTTATTTAATACTTAGTCCAAGAATGTTGTTTGAAAATAGAATGCGTTGCATTGGTTGTTAAGTTTATTGCATTCAAAGGATCAGACTTGACATTGCATAGTCAAAACCAGGGTGATCTCTTCTCTGAGGTGCATGTGTAGTAGAAATTGCAATTATATTACTCTCTCTCTCTCTCTCTCTCTCTCTCTCTCTCTCTTTTCTTCTTTTCTAGAGTTTTTGCCTGTCTGTTGCTTTACTCACATTGATTGGAAACAGTAACATGGACATTGTTTTCAGGTGGAGGACATGCTGAAACGGAGCTTTGCCGAATTTCATGCTCAGAAGAAACTTCCAGAGCAGCAACAACTTTTAATGCGAAAGCTTGCGCAGCCAAAGAAAACTATAGAGTAAGTGTTTGCTTGATAAAAACTTAATTGCCAACATGTCTGTCGACTCTAGACTGCAAGGTTTAACTGTTTTCCGTTTGTATTGCAAAAAAAAAGGTTTACTGTTTTCTTTCTACAAGATATACTTTATTATTACACCTTAATGTGCATCTTGATGATTTCGGGCTATGTTATAAGCTAATATGATGATCTGCTGGTTCTGTTTGTTTCTGACTTCTAACTTGACAAGTTCTACGGGGATTATACTGCATTCGTCCTAGAATCATGTTCTGGCACAGCTTGCATGTTCACTTATTAGCTAAATAAATAATGAGAAAGGGGAAAAATCTCATCTACTTTTCTAAATGAATAGCTGCTTAAGTAACAGATTGTAGTGTGACAAACAATGTGAAAGTTTTCCCTGTGATACTGATCTAACAAAGGTGGATGACATATTTGATATTTGTGGCTGTAGTGTTAATTGCATTCTATGAAATTGAACAAAACCTGTTTAAGTTTCGATTTTGATACATAATGTACTATTACATGGTTGAGTAGCATTATAAGATGTATTAATATAAAAACATTTTTGAAGTCAAAGCAATTGCATGGTGCCTTTCATTATCAAGTCCAAGCAATTGGCTTTCATTTTCCCTTCCTTTTGAAAACTTTTCGAAGTTCATAATTATCATGGACTTCAAATGTGGCTGCATGTAGATGTATTAAAGGTGAACCGGCAATCGAAGAGTACTATGAGATGCATGCAGAGGCTGAGGAACACAATGAACAGATATCGAAAGCTGTCATGCAGTCCCCTGTTGCCCAACAATTTCTTACCCCTGGGAGAGTGGTTGTGGTGAAATCGCAATCAGTGAGTCCTTCAATTTAGTTCTTGGATGTTTCAGTTTATGTCTTTTTTAGGTGGCAAGAAAGATGTTTGACTTCTGACAAGACGCAGCCTATTCTGTGTTGACACTCTCTAACTTGTTAGAAGCCTTGATTTTGGGGCCAAGTTTTGACATTCTTGCTTCTGAAAGTTGGCACACTAAGAAATTCTCATGAACTCATCTCCCCCCTGCCCTTTTAATACACACACACACACACACAAGAAAAGTTTGGCTTCTGCATCCTATTTAGAGCTTTTATTGTTTGGATTGTTTTATATATAAGATGCATAATTTTTACAACATTTGGAGCAAAATAAAGAACTAATCATAAGATAAAAACTGGTTGATTACACTACAGTTTGCTATTCTTCTTCTAATTGCCTCACACTGGGGAGAAAGTAAAAATTAAACCAGCCATTTTGTTGATGTGAAAAGTTGTTTTTCCTCTCTATAGATGTTAGTTTCATTTGTCTGTTCAAGTGTTCATTCTTGTTTGAGGCTCTTATCTCAGTGTTGTACTTATGTTTTACCTTTTCAAAGTGTAGGCTTCTTCCATTTTATTATTTGATTGTGGATACTAAAATATATGCACTTAATAATTGATAGGCCCAGGACCATTTACTAGGAGTCGTCGTAAAAGCACCTTCTGCCAATAACAAACAATATATTGTGCTAGTTCTTAAACCTGATGTCCCATCAATAACTCAAACTCCATCAGGCAGCGCTAACTTGCATGATAAGAAAACTGCTGATTTCCAAGGTTATGTGCTGCTACCAAAAGCCAAGCGTGGTCTTGATGAAGATTACCGCATATCTGCTGGTCCACGTAAAGGATCAGGTATCATCAACATAAAGTTGCCTCACCATGGTGCTGCTGCAGGAGTGAGTTTTGAGGTCAGAGAAACTGACATCACAGAAATGTTATGCATATGCAATAGCAAGATAAAAGTGGATCAAGTTGGGCTTCTTGAATATGGTAGCGATTCTGCTTTCTCTAATACAGTTCAGCAGCTGTTAAAATCAAAGTCTAATGGAAAGAAATATCCTCCGGCCCTAGATCCACTTAAAGGTATTGCAGTTATTTTATCTCTGTGGATTTGATGTTTTTGGAAGTTGATTTATATAGTACTTCTTTTTAATGCTTTCTTATGCTGTAAAATGAAGCTAAGAATGAGAATTTCAGCAGCTAGTTATTGACTCTTATTTAGCTCTGAGGTTTGCGGTTATATGTGGTCTCATAAGCTTAGGAAGAACAAAGAAGCACTTTTCCAGGCCTTGTTGACATAGATGATCATAGTATTCAACCATAAACATTAGTCTTCTTGCCTATTTTTTCCAGCATTTAGAATAATAATCCTCAATGAGGTTCTTTTTAGGCTGATGTGCTTTCTCAAATACCTATTTAAGAAAGATTTGGAAGAAGAATGTAATTCCAAGCACTCCCGTTTTGCCCAGCTTATTTAACAGCTTATCTACTGAAAAAAGCTTAAGCTGGGCCAAACAGGAAATCCAGAAGTGCTTTCCAGAAGCCCTTTTCAGAAGCACTTATGTCTGTAGATAAGCTAGGCCAAATAGTCATTTGCTTTTCTAACACCAGGTTGCTCTTTTTGTTGTTATTTAGTTTGCACTTTTGGCGATCATAGTTATTTAAGTCCATCTGAAGAGACTTTTTTTAATGTTGACTCTTCTTTTTTTTAAAATTTTTTTTTATCAGATCTTAAATTGAGAGACATGGATCTTGTTGAAACATACTACAAATGGACCCATCTTCTCCAAAAAATGTCAGAGAACAAATGCCATGAATGTATAAAGTTGGAGGAGCACATTAAGTTAGCTAGAGAGATTAAGAAGCATAAAGAGGAAGTTAATGCTCTTGAATTTCAACTATCTAATGAAGCACTCCAACAGATGCCAGAGTTTCAAGGCCGGGTATGGACTTGCCATGTTTCTTAGCCTGTTGTTCTGCCTTAAATAAGATGGATGTTTTTATGTTGATCATTATTCGGCATCTTTTATAACATATATTATATTGAATTTGCAGATAGATGTCCTGAGGGAAATTGGTTGTATAGATGAAGACCTTGTGGTTCAGATTAAAGGTCGTGTTGCCTGTGAGATGAATTCAGGAGAGGAATTGATATGCACAGAATGCTTATTTGATAATCAACTGGATGATCTGGAACCTGAAGAAGCAGTAGCTTTAATGTCGGCCTTTGTGTTTCAGCAGAAGAACACTTCTGAACCATCTCTTACATCCAAACTCTCTCAGGCCAAACAAAGGTTAAGATCTTGTTCTTCCATGTTATATTCTTTAAATGCCAAGTCCTATGTTAGAAATTCATTTTGCAGAGATTATGCTGCCTAGCATTTATCATTGCAATTCTTGAGAAACTGAGGAATGTAGGGTCTTCAATTTCTCCATACGTGCGTAAGCACAAATAGCCAAGTGATGTGCTTCAGCTAGTCTACATTTTTGAAGATCTCATTATTGATATACTTGATTGAAAAGGAATTCTATCTTTCACTGCTAATCTATGTGAGAATCTAACCTGGATAATTATTTCTTCTAGGTTGTATGACACAGCTATAAGACTTGGTAAGCTTCAAGCAGATTTCAAAATACCAATAACGCCGGAGGAGTATGCACACGAAAATCTCAAGTTTGGTCTTGTCGAAGTGGTTTACGAATGGGCAAAGGTTTTATGACTTAACATGCTGGTTAGACCTTGATCTAGATATTGGTTCATCATCTTATATAATATTCTTCGTTGCAGGGGACTCCATTTGCAGATATTTGTGAGCTTACGGATGTTCCTGAAGGCCTTATAGTGCGGACAATTGTCAGGCTGGACGAGACTTGTCGTGAATTTAAAAATGCTGCAGCTATAATGGGTAACTCATCACTTCACAAGAAAATGGAATCTGCTTCCAATGCCATTAAACGTGATATCGTCTTTGCAGCTAGTTTGTACATTACAGGAGTTTGATTCTGTACATAATTCCATTAGACAGTTAACATGATATAGATCCTTAATCAGAAACAGATATTTAACCATCTCTCTGATCTTTAGTTCTGGAAACTGACATAGTGCGTTTTCTATCATCAGCTTCAGCTAGGTAAAACAACATTCAATTTGTTGGCGAGAATTTCTGAAGTTTCTGTTGTACATTTTGATTTGTTTACAAGAATGATAAATATAACTTGCTTGATTCATTTGCTTGAGAAAATCAGGTAAAATACAGACAATATTGCACGTTTAACATTCTTGATCTTTAATTTAACTTGAAGCGCAAGGCTCGTACAAGATACATTTACTAGTTTACTAAACAAAATTACACACTTGAAAAACTTATTATGGGTACATTTATAATTATGACGGATGTTCTAGATTTGAATAGAGAGCTTATTTGTCCAAATATAACTTCATGAACTTAAACCATGCATTGCATATCAACTGGTTTCGAGAAATTATTCTAAACATAAGAAACACTTCACATGATCACATGACATCCCCGTTCTTAAAGTTCAATTTTCGCTCCTGTTAGGCTTGTCTGAGGCAAAATAAACCTGAAAACCAAAGAGATTGACAGTAATCAAAGTTATGTTGTTTTAAATGTTATAATGAAAATGAAGCAAAGGTTTGTTGGTTTACTTACCGCGTCCAGAGCAGCAGGAATCCAGTCGTTAGTTGCTGGATTTCCCTTGCAAGAGGCATGCAAGCTGGTATCCATATCTGGTTTCAGGCTGAAGTTTCTGCCATTGGCGCTGTCCATCCTGATAAATCCTGTTCCTGTCTGGAAATTGGAAAATTGCACCAAAATCAAATCAAATTTCATTTTTATATTAGTTTAAAGAGAATGGAATGATAAACAAGAAATTTTCCAGGGTGATCTCATAGACCAGTTACCGTGTGGTGCTGCTTGTCAACGCAGTTGAGATCCCTATAATATTCAGTTTCCACAAACTCATCCCTCGCTTCATTTCCATTGTAAACTATTTTCTGGTTTCAAAATTTGAAGGACAAAAAAAATATCATTCCGACAACTAGAATAAGGAAAAGTCGCAAACGATATAGTACTGCAAGTCTAGAAACGCAACTATACAAATTGCAAGAGTCTAGAGATAAGTAAGAACATCTTGTGACGGTATTTCAAGCAGCGTTTGTAGTCCAACGGTTAGGATAATTGCCTTTCCAAGCAATAGACCCGGGTTCGACTCCCGGCAAACGCATTTTAATATTTTTTTTGTTGTTTTCATTTTCAAGAAAACAATTAACAAAGAAGAGACTCACTAACCTGTTCGTGGGGATTTTTTTCCAGACGTTGGAACTCAACGAATTCTGGAATAATAGTGGAATCATCGCTGAAGTTAACATCAACATAGTTGGAAGAATACTCGCTTCGTTGAGGCTTAGTGTGGCGTTTGGGTGCTTTGTCGTCGAAGTATTGCCTCGTCTTCTCCTCCAATTTGGCCTCTTCTTCCACTGATAGATGCGCGTCACTCCTATTTGGCCTCCTGCAACACTCCATTTTCTTCCCTTCTTTTCTCTCTTCTAGAATTTCAATTTGTTTTAAGAAATAGCAACGAGCTAGATATTTGTATTGCTTAATTATTGCTTGCTTGATATTTATTACAGCTTTGAATGTTATTATGTACGGAAAAGGTTGGACCAAAAATATCATCTATCTATTCAATTATACCTTCTTTGGTTCCAAAAAATATCTAGAGCAAATCTTATCCATTTCTTACAACTTTTGACAAGTGGTAGGTGGGAACGGTTCTGATCTACTACCTGTTTTTTCAAAACTTTCATTCAAAGGCATGACTTTGGACCCATATGTATCATGAGTTTATACAACTCATAAGCTTCACTTTCTCCAGTGCAAATTTCCTGGTAAGTGGATGTGGGGGTTCATATTTTTGCCCAACTATATATGTTGATCAAGCCAGTGAACATATCTATGAGGTCGATTTAGATTAATTCTACCACTGGAAAGTATTTTAATAAAGTTTTTAAGTTGACAGATCTTCAACAATAACCCGATAATGCTTTGGATTCGGACTAATTTAGAATCGAGTCGAGTCAACCCCAAAGAGAAGTAAAAGATTTTAATGGTTTATTGTTATTATATAGCAAATGACTTGTGCTGATTTTGTAGACAGGAGCGGACCATAACTTGGCAGAGAAACAGATGCGTATGTAATGTGATGGTAACAAAATATCAGCATGACCTGTTTTTGAATCTTCTTGTAAAAGTTAAAAGTCAGGGAAATGCATGGCCCAGTTCCTGAACTCTGCAACTGCATTCTTTTTCTTGGTCCTACGCTTAGGCCAATGTTTCTCTATTTAAACGGAAACATTAATCACTTCATCTGGGACCCCATCAAAGTTTTCTAGAGCAGATTGCCCCAATTAACCTAATTCAATTACACCTCTAAAGGTTGGATAAAAAAATATGAAAATCGATAAAAAGATGCCAATAATCCCATTTGCAACAATCATTGGATTCCTGATTTTGCCTTCCTGAAATGGGTTTTCTTGGGCTTTGCCGAGTTCTCATTGGGCCTTTATTTTGTGTTTGAGTGAATATGCTTCTCTGCAATCCTACATATATTCATGGTGATTGCATTGGAAACTCTTTCCAAAAAATTCCTTTTGGTGATTATCTTTGGACAAAGAGTTTCAATATTCCAAGGTCTCAAGACCCTCTCATTAATATGTACATAGACTGGGTTAAGTTTAGGTACATAGTCACATGGATTCAATTTTGTTTCCTGTTGTGTGTAAACCAAACATTCATGTCTATCTTAATGGTCTATAATCAACCTTATTCGAACCGAGTGATCAATTCATTATGAGATAAAATTCTTTTAACGTTTTTTTTTCTCTATTCGCAAAATTCGAATTCAAATCTTACTTACTTAACAGGAAGAGTTGTTGAATCATTTGATCAATTAATTAACCATTTATAAAATATAACCTCATGTATGCAAGTACACAACTTAAAACTCCCATAAAATAGATATAATCACTTACTTAAAACCCCGGTGATAATTCTTTGTTTTCTAGCCTTTTTCACCCAATTTGTCCAAATGTGAAGACATCAAATATCATGTGCTCATTCTCCCATGTTTTTGTTTCAGACAAGTAAAAAATAATGTGGTTCTAGTTGTAAGACACAGGACCATAACTTGGCAGAGAAACAGATGCGTATGTAATGTGATGGTAACAAAATATCAGCATGACCTGTTTTTGAATCTTCTTGTAAAAGTTAAAAGTCAGGGAAATGCATGGCCCAGTTCCTGAACTCTGCAACTGCATTCTTTTTCTTGGTCCTACGCTTAGGCCAATGTTTCTCTATTTAAACGGAAACATTAATCACTTCATCTGGGACCCCATCAAAGTTTTCTAGAGCAGATTGCCCCAATTAACCTAATTCAATTACACCTCTAAAGGTTGGATAAAAAAATATGAAAATCGATAAAAAGATGCCAATAATCCCATTTGCAACAATCATTGGATTCCTGATTTTGCCTTCCTGAAATGGGTTTTCTTGGGCTTTGCCGAGTTCTCATTGGGCCTTTGTTCTGTGTTCGAAATCGAGTCTACATATATAGGCCTTTGTTGTAAGTGATTGTAAGTCCAATAAAATTTTAAATAAGAGTCTAATAGATTTGTAAATTCTCAAAAAGGTTGACAACTTGCATAATGTGTGTGAGATATGATAATGTGCCATTTTCTAAAGTGATAATAATAAAAAAAATATAAACACTTTACTTTTTTTTTTTGCAAGAAATATAAATACCTTAAAATGACATACATGTTAATCTTTGTAAAATGCATGCATGTGTATATGAAATGACATGAAGCAGATGACTCAAATTTCCTTTCTTGTTCAAGATATTTGTTTGAATCCGAGATTGTTTGTGAATCAAGATCGCCTAAGTTTGGAAATTACATGAAATTGTTCATGTTGATAACATCTAATTTTAGAAGGCAATCTTTTTGAATCACAACTATTAAGCATATTAAGAAACTTGTGATGATAAGGTACATATATGATCAACATAGAAAAAACAAAAATGATGCTCGTTTGGACCCTATTTATACTCAAACTCCGGGGCCATTCACTCTTAGCAAAGCATTAACAATTAGTGATATTTGAGTTTGAGATGCAGAAACGAGAAAGAAAGCAATTGAGAGAAATGGAACATATGGGAGTGTTCAAATTGATTACTTTTTTCATGGGATTTCAGCTGTTCAACAAAATGTTTGGATGGAAACGATTTTGCATTCCAAGCGAGCAAGCCGGTCCCAAAAGGCAATCGTTGTTCATGGTGGAGGATCATGGGAGACTTCTCTAATCTGCAGGTTCGACAAGCGAAAGGTATAGTATAATTAATATCTTTATACTCTATAATCCTAAACTTCAAAACCTTTAATCTGAAATATCTAAAATAACCTTTTTAATTCTAAAGGTTTATTCTTCATTTAAAGAGTAAACATGTATTTTTATTTCATTTAAATTAGTTAATTTTATTTTCTTTATTTTCTTTAATCTCTTAATATCTAAAATACCTTAATTTTTTTATCTTATCAAAAACAAGAATTATATTTTTACAAAAATTAAAGAAAACAAAGCTCCACAAAAATTATTTCCAACATTCTCTATCTTCCTTACTCCACCTTTTGTATCAAACACAATTGTCAAACAAATCAACTCCCATTTTTTTTAAACATGTAGATAATTAGAGAAATCCTAAATCTCATGTTAACTGTATACCTCCATGAATTCTTATTCAATCAAGAAACCATTGAAGCTTTTTGCTTTCCTTACCTTGAATCTAATACAAATCAACTTCCAATTAGACCCAAAATTCATTCTTTTTAATGAAAATTTTGATATCCCAAAGAGTTGTAATTTTCGAGAGCAATCTTAATGTTGAATCTTCATATATTCGACTCTGCCTGCATCATTAGCTAATTTTCATCACGAGGAGTATATGTTTTACTCCCAAATTAGATATAGGTAAGTGAATTGACTTGCCAAGTCTTTTGATCAGCTGAGCATGGTTGGATGCCCGGTTTGAAGCATCCTCTTGATCATGTCCATTCCGAAAGCAGAATCTGATTAACTGAGTAATGGCAGGACAATACTAACTCACCATTCTAAACATGTTCCTCATTAGAAAAGAATAGATAAATCAACCGGAAAAAATTGATAATGATAAGATTAGAAGCATGGTGAATGGCTGTAAGAGTAACCATGAAGGAAGATTAACCTAAAGAAATTTTAACTATAGATGATCAATAAACCAAACAACCAGTCAACCACAGCAAATAAAAAGCTAATCAAAGTTGATTTAACAGGCCCAATCAAATGGGCTTAATCAAATTTTTGTAACAGGAACAATCCAATCAATAATTGCAGCATTCAGTGTTTCAAAGCTACAAACACAAATTGGCTTTTCTGCCTTCACCATTTATTTGCAAGAGAGAAGAATTTTGATCAAAGAAACCTCAAGGGGGAGCTTATAGAATCTGTTCTTATGTCATATCAAGCATTGTGGTATTCCTTCCTTTCCTAATTATCGGTATTCTATCATCAATCGATTTTCTTAATTATTGTTAAATCGAAGGAAATTGAAACAAAAGAGGCCGTGGAAGTTGCTGGTGATACAGTTAAGTCCCAAACCATTAATAAAGTAGTGTAGCTGTAGTTTTCCTTTACTTTTCTATGTTTCTTTTTGCTTATTCTACTTTGTTTTGCAACGCTTGATTAATTGTCTTTCAAAACCTAGCAGCTAAAATTTTTTAGCATCAACAATCAAGGCCAAATGTTAATTGCAATTGCAAGGCATTCTTTTCTGTAGAATATTGTAGGGGCTCTACTCTAATGTACATTCGGATCCATGTCTTAACTAATTAAAAAGAAAACTACCATTATTTATTTTCTGTGCAACCTGTATTCCATTCATTGTTGTTACCACCATAAATTTTTTGCTTTCTTTAATGCTTATTCGTTGGCCTTTTGCTACTTTTAATTAAGCTAGAAGGTTGGCCAAATAAAATTAAGCAAGAAGGAAAACCAAAGCAAATTTTCCTTTATGTAACAGTGTTAATGTTAATTCTTTTGCATATATTCATTGCTTCACTCTTCTTTTGATTTTGAAATTTGCCATGTGATATGCTTTTGGTGGATATAGAATATGATGTGAGTTCAGTCCAAATAAATTCCCTTATTGTAATAGTGTTAATGTTAATTTTTTGCATCTATTCATTGCTTCACTGCAAATTTATGTGAAACAGATCAACTTTTAAAGTCTAGAAGTTATCCAAGCATAAAAATTTGTCGAATGTTGCATTGGTGTCAGCTTGGTAATTGATTTTCCTGGACGTAATTGATTTTTTCATTCTTCCTTTTAATATGACAGTACAATATTACATTCAATTCATATTTTTTTCCTCAATTAGGTCATTGAATATATACAATTTGATTAGTAACAAACACATTGCGAGCGATAGTATGAGCAACAAAAGGAGGCTTTCAACAAACAATAGTATTAATTTATTTATATCAGTCATATTAATTTTTAAATAACTAACTGCATCCAAATTCTTTTGGCGGACGAGAGAAGAATTCAACTTTCAATTGGAAGAACAAATACATACATTCAAGCAAGTAGGCTAAAGTTAGCTGATTGTTCTGAGGAAAACGTGAAGGAAAGTGATTGGTTATGCACAACTTTATCCACTACATACGAGGGACAAGGTATATTGTTTATAAAGTGATCTTCAACATTATTAGTCATTTAAAATATTAAGTTTAAAATTCATTAAATTCTATTAATTTCTAATTAATATTAATTTCTTTAATTTTTTCATGAGAAATATTATATACTCATTTTTATTTCTGAACTAAATTTTTTAAAGAGATACCATGTTACAAATTTTGTGGTGCAAAAAAGTTTGAATACGAACCACCCTCATTTTGCTGTCAACGTGGTAAAGTCAAATTAGCTACCACTACTATTCTAAATCAGTTATATGAGCTTTATACTTCTGACAGTACGGAGGCTACTGAATTTCAGAAAAATATCAGATCATACAACAATATGTTTGCATTCACATCTTTGGGAGTTAGATTAGATACCTTTAGAGTTCAAGAAAATATTTACCATAATCTTCCATCATTGGTTCCACAAGAAAATAATGCACATTGTTTTCAATTATATTTCTTTGATACTCATAATGAGCTCTAAAATAGGTGAGATCACAGCCTAATCCAAATTTAAGTGCAGAAGTTGTGAAGATACTGATGAAAATTATGGAAAAAAAAACCCTTATGCCAAAGTCTTGCAGGGATTGAAAGACCTCCATTCTTTTGATTAGTTTTAACTTCATATCGTGTTGAATGCTAATTTGGATCAACGAGTTTATAATCGTTTATCATCTAATTAGGTTACTGCTATATGGATTGAAGGAAATAATTCAAATATTCCATTTGAAAGGAATATCACTGTCCATGCTTATTCAGGTGAACAACATAGAGTTATGCACTATTATGGATGTTATATGATCCTTTGCAATATCCATTATTCTTTCTAAATGGCGAGGTTATTTGACATCAGAATATCAAGCAAATCACTCCAAATAATAGTATTGCTAACAAAACAAGGACAAATACACCATCTTTCAATTCTAACGAGGAAATTTTTTAAGTAGAAAGTAGAGGTATGTTAAGTTCATTTGTTATCTTTTGTAAAGTTTATATTTATTTAATTCTAACAATATTTTATTTTTTGAATCTTCAGTTTTTAATGCTGAAACGAAAAAAGAAATGTTTCGATAAGACAATATTATTGTTTCAAATTCCAAATTAGACAAGAAAATACAATACCATTGTATTTTTGGTTGGACGATTGTTGTTTCAACAATTCAGTGTAGATGTCTACATAAAGATTGAAACAACAAGGTTTGAATATCATGCGAAGATCAACAACAATCATTAATTCGATTTGAGCATTATCAAAGAATTTTAGATTGTGAAACTGCTAGAGAAGCAACTATCGGAAATCAAATTGGAAGAAGGATAATTCTTCCTGCAAGTTTTATTGGTGGCCCTAGAGACATGCATCGTAGATACTATGATGCAATGAGCTTGGTACAACGATTCGGGAAAGCAAATTTCTTTATAACTATGATATGCAATCCAAAATAGCCAAAAATAACTAAAGAGCTCAAAAAGGTAAAATTCGCTTTTCATTAAATTGTTTCTCATACATAGTTACAAATTTGATAAATACATAGTTATAACTATTGTCGCTTTTCAACAATTCATTATACTTAGTTACAAATTTTATATTAATACTTTACAAATATTCATTTTTGCAGGTTAATTTCCTCAAGATAGACTAAATATAACTTCCAGAATATTTTGTGCCAAACTACAGGATCTGAATGATCAACTATTCAAGAAAAGTTGCAGCGCATGTCAATGTTATTGAATTTCAGAAGAGAGGATTGCCTCATGCTCACATGTTGATTATACTGCAAGATGAGTACAAGAATTTATCTGAAGAGCAATTTGATAAATATGTTTGTGCAAAAATTCCAGATAAAGAACTATATCCTGAATTATACAAACTGGTTGTAAAACATATGATATGTGGTCCATGTGGCAAATATGGTCATACCCAGACATGCATAGTTAACGACAAATGCAAGTTTCATTATCTTAGAGCTTTTGCATCAAAGACATCACCAGGAAAAATCCAATCTATAGAAGAAGAGCAAACTGTTTTTTCAACAGAGGTAAGGAAAAAAGTTATTGATAATCGATAAATTGCACCATATAATCCTTATCTTTTGACAAGATATAATTGTCACACCAATGTTGAGGTATGCTCAGGGGTGAAAGCAGTCAAGTACCTTTCCAATGTATATATATATATATAAAGGAAACGACAAAGTTTCTGTTTACATTACAGAAGCTGATGGAGATAATACGATTGATGAAATAAAGCAATTTCAAGATACAAGATGCAAGATGGATATGTCCTCATGAAGCTATATGGTGAATATACCAATTTGAATTGAATCAGATGTTTCCTCCAATAATGAATTTGCAGTTGCATATTCCTAATGATCAAATGATTTATTATAAGGAAAACCAAAACTTGAAGAAATCTGCATATTGGAAAAATGTCGACAAAACAATGCTCATTGAATATTTTACAAAATGTGCTAATGATAGCATTGCAAGACAATATTTGTATGCAGAAATAAACGGTGCATTATCTATTGGGGAAAATGCAGAAAAAATTGTTAGAGAAGCAAAATGATAGAACCGTAATTGGTCGCATTGACAGTGCAAAAAATCGAAAGGAAGGTGAAAGATTTTATCTAAGACTTCTGTTGAATCATGTTATATATATTTCATTTAAGCAAGCAGTTGAGAAAAGAGGCCTCTTGGAATCATATGAAAGTATCCTAGAGTGTTTGACTGAAGCAACAACATATCAAATGCCAGTAACTCTTCAAAAATTATTTGTTATAATATCGTAATACTTATTTTGTTTTAATTTTTATGTTTAAGCATAATTTTTATATTTATTACAAACTTATACTTATTTCTTTTGGGTTATTTTAATATTTATGATATATAAAGATTCATTTATTATATATTTGTTAGAAGTAAGAAAATCAGAAAGAAAAATCTTGGTTTGACTTGAGATTTTGCAGTCATTTTTGCTAAACAATTTGTTAATGGCTTCATCTTTATATAATGGACATTATCAAAAAGAAGCTGGACATACAAATTTAGAGTGGAAAAAACACTTGGCTACAGGTTTCTGTTGCCCGTGACCAAGAGCCTAATGTCCTGCCAAAAGCAAATGGCTTATTGTGTTTGGCATGGGCAAGTTAATTTTGCTCCATTCATCATATAAATTGCAAATTCCTACGAATAATTTGTGTTCATTTCAATCAAATTTCTTGAAAATTAATAACAAAAATAATTTTATTTTCATTTCTATGTTTTATAAATTATTAACTTACGTGCAACGCACGTGCCGATACTAGTATATATATATATATATATATATATATATATATATACTTCATTTCTTGTGAATATGAATGTTGAACACAACTCTGATCTGATTGATACTATGTTATGTTTTTCTTGCTAGAAAACTGGATGGATAAATAACTAAGCAATCCGAAACATCTAATAAAACCATTCATATTTGCATTGTATGGAGTTGTCTTTTTCATTTTCTTTTTTTTTTTTGAGGTAAAAGATATGGATCTTTTTATTTAGCTTGGCAAAGGATTACAATCTGCTTCAAGTATATCCAAGACAATGAGGGACTTCTTCCATCCAAACACTTTCATGTTGTAATGAAGAGCCATAGCTAGCTGATGCATGGGCTGTGGCATTACCATTCCGCCCAATGTGACAAAACAGACATGCGGTAAACAAAGAACTTAGCAGCTTAATTTCTTCAATATAAGGACCTATTGGTGAGAGATCATGCGAAGTCGAGTTCACCTTCTTGATTATTGTCAGCGCATCACCCTCCAAAATAACGTCTTTGAACCGCATATCTCTAGCCCATTCGACAGCTTTGAGTGCAGCCTTGACTTCTACAGTACAGACATCCAACACATGCTCAATTCGACCTGCTGCCGATCCCATTACCTGGCCATAACTATCTCGACCAATAATACCAAAACTACTAGTCTTCGAAGCAGCACAGAAAGAACCATCAAAGTTAACTTTAATGACCCCTCTTGGTGATACTTGCCATTCCACCCAAGCTTAGTATTTAAAAAGTTTGTTCTCGGGAAATATCTGGCTTTCAAAACCCGATAAGCCAAACTAGAGTGATCGGTGAGTAGCCTCCACCCTTGCTTAACAAGCAAAGCCATGTTAAAAAACTCAATGTCTCGAAACCCCATCCCACCAAAGTGCTTTGCTTTACATAGCTTTCTCCAGCTAATCCAATATAAGGGTCTTTTATTTCCAGCTTGTTTCCACCAGAACCGTGACAACAAGCAATTGATATCATTGCATAAAGACTTTGGAAGTGCAAAAAACATTCATTGTGTATGTGGGAATCGCCTGAAGAACTGCTTTTATCATGACCTCTCTTCCACCCTGAGATAACATGCGAACATTCCAGCTTTGTAACTTCTTGGAGATTCGATCTTTAAGTGTACAAAAAGTTTGCCTACGATTCCTCCCAACCATAGCTGGCAATCCCAAATATTTCTCTATACAATCCTGCTCAATAACCCCAAACAATTGTAAAAGTTCATTTCGCCTCACCTGATCAACATTGCTCCCAAAAATGATGGCTGACTTATCGAAATTAATCTTCTGACCTGAGCATTCTTCATATCTCGCTAAAATATCCTTCACCCTTTTGCTATCAACCAGATTATCCTTACCAAACAGAAGGCTATCGTCAGCAAAAAATAGGTGATTTACTCGCGGGCCATTCCGACTAGCTGCCACTCCTCTCAATAAGCCTCGATTCTGACTATCCGTCAACATAGCAGATAAGGCCTCGGTGCAGAACAGGAACATATATGGAGATAACGGATCCCCTTGCCTTAAAGCTCTACCAGGACTAAATCTATCAGTAACCTCACCATTTACCACTACAGAAAAAGAAACAGATCGAACACAGACCATAATCATAGCAACCCATTGCTCATCAAACCCCATCCGTCCCATCACCGCTTCAAGAAAGTCCCATTCAACACGATTGTAGGCTTTGCTCATATCCGATTTCAGGGCAAAATAGCATTGTCTCCCTTTCTGGTTACATCTCAAAGTATGTAACAATTCATAAGTCACCAGAATGTTGTCAGTAATGAGCCAACCTGGGACAAAAGCGCTTTGGTTCTCACTGATGCAACTAGGGAGAAACACCTTCAGCCTGTTCACCAAAACTTTGGAAATAATTTTGTAAAGTACATTACATAAGCTGATAGGTCGGAATTGAGCCATATTTTTGGGTTCTTTGACCTTAGGGATTAAAACAATGTGAGTATGATTGACCTCATGCAAAGACAAATTACCATTAAAAAAGTTTAAACAAAAACTAACAATTTCACTACTAATCAAAGACCAATGTTTTTGAAAAAAGAGGGCAGACATACCATCAGGACTTGGTGCCTTTGTGGGGTGCATTTGTTTGAGAGCAACATGAATATCCTCCGTCGTGAACTCTGAAAGGATAAATGCATTCATCTCTGTTGTAATTCGAGGTTGGATCTTTTCGAGCACATCATTAAAATTTCCAGGATCAGTTGAGTTAAACGGTTTCTGAAAGTAAGAAGCAGCAATTTTTTGGATCTCACCTAAATCCGTTGCCCACCTTCCGTCCTCCCCTTCTAATCCAATGATAAAATTTTTCTTTCTCCTCTTATCGGCCTGGGCATGAAAGTGTTTAGTATTTTTGTCCCCATCCCTAAGCCAATTAACCCGACTTCTCTGCATCCAATAAGCTTCTTCCTCCTCTAGAAGTTTGTTCAACTCCTCCCTAACCTTCTTCTGATCCTCAATATCTCGATCGACCTCACCAGCTAGCACATCCAACTTCTTAGTCAACGTATCAATTTTCTCTTTGACTACAGAAGTTTTTTTGCCAAATTGAGATCTTAAACTCTCTCTCACTCGGTCTAGCTTAGTAAACAGATTATTATCAATTCCTTGGTTCCAAATCAAAACTAACTACTCCATGAAGCTAAGTTCCTTACACCAGGCTGTTTCAAAGTACCTCATACTCGGCTTTTTCCTCCTTTCACGATTTTGTGCAGCCTTTCTAACAGTATGCAAACATATGGGAGCATGATCTGACACACTCGTAACTAAATGGGTCAGACTAGCAATTGGAAAATCACATCTCCATTGATTTGAAACAACACACCGATCTAGTCTTTCAGCAACAGATCCCCTTCTCCAAGTGAAAGTATTGCCTTTATAACCCAAATCTCGGAGATTGCAGTCATCTAAAGCATTCCTAAAAGCAGTCATCTGAGCTTCTGGCCTTATATTGCCTCCATGTTTTTCCCAACTCCATAAAAGTTCATTAAAATCTCCAAAACAAGCCCAATTTTGCACCTCGTGATCAGCTAATTTCCTTAGTAAATCCCAAGAAATGGACTTGCGACTTGTATTTGGTCCTCCATAGAAACCTGTTAACCTCCACTTAGCCTTTCCATTCAACTCATCTACAAGCATATCAATATGATTTTTCAAAAAACTGACTAGTTCTAAACTCACATTATCATCCCACAACATGGCAAGACCACCACTTCGTCCCTCCGAATCAACACCAAAATAAGAAGAAAAACCACACACACTTCTAATACGATCTAACTTCCTAACGGGTAAGTTAGTTTCTGAAATAAAAACGACATTAGGAGCTTCTTTCTTGATAAGTTCCTTTAAAGCACGCACTGCCTATGGGTTCCCAAGCCCACAGCAGTTCCAAGCTATAGCGATCATGGCCCTTGGTGGGGCTGACTCCCAGCCTCCGCCATTAATAAATCAAAAGGAGTAGAAGTATTGCTTCTCTTTGTTTTTTTCCCCCATATCTTCAGCCATATCTTCCACATGTTCCTCCATACTCTGCCCATCATGTTTTCCCAAAGAAACTATTTCACCCTCTTCTTTGCTTGCTCCCTGACTTAACCTCCTTGGAACTAGCTTTTTTCACCGAGAAACTGTCTTACGAGAGGTCGATGAAGTGGCTGGTGTAGACTGTCTGGCAGTTTGATATTGAAACCCACTGGAGTGAGCTTTAGTTTCTCGAACACGGCTTGCTTCCTTTTCATTTAAAGCCTCTCCCGATTTCGCAAAGCCCAAAGGTTGCCTAATTGCACCATTTTTCCCAACTTGGCCAGCTTGTATCAGAATAAGCCCAGTTCCTTGTGGCCCATGAACTTCATTTAAATTATTATCTTGGAATCTTACACTACTTTCCTCCCTCCTTTCCCGTTGACTTAGCACATTAACTTCCTCCTGATCAGTAACCTTTAATTTCTCCCCAAAACGTGATCTTTCTTGCTCCAAAAATCCCGCAATATTATCCCCCACCACATCAGCAATTATCTCCTTGTTTCCTTCCTTTAATCCCGAAATTCCAGCTCCCTGTTTGACTACACCTCTTCCAACCACCGTCATCTGTAAATTTTTCCGATCCCCTTTCTGACCAGAAGCTGCATTGAGGAACAAAGCTCTGTTAACCGCCTTACCTCCCTTCTCCGCCGATTTGTTTGTATCCAGAACTCCCAATCTTTGTCCAAGCTGTTTAAAGGCTTCACTACCAACAACCTCCCTTTTCCTCTTCAATGGTGAGGCGCACAACCAAGAATCATATGGAAAATTCCCACTCTCAATAATAGCAGGGGCCTCTGGTTTTTCACAATCCATATAACCATGTCCCAGAAAGCCACATACTTTACAAAACAAAGGTATTCGTTCATAACTCAATCTTCCCTTATGAACACCATCGCTGCCTCTAACCGGAATTACTCTCCTCAAGGGTTTTGTAATATCAATCAATGCTCGGAGCCTTAGAAAAGTCGCCCAACCTCCTACGTCCAAGGTTTCATCAACTTCTGCTAAATCTCCGATCCGAGACCCAATTGATCAAGCCACAGCCGTCAACCTCAATCCCACCGGCAAGTCATACACCCTGATCCAGAAAAGGCTCCTCGTAAAACAATATTGTTCTGGCCTTAACCCACCATCATATTCAGCGAAGAGAAGCAAATTATTATCAAACGACCAAGGACTCCCATCTATCACTCTGTCCCGATCCGTTTTGGTACAAAACCTGAATAAGAAAAAGTTATCTTCTAGGGCAAAAATCGAAACTTCCTTCAACAACTTCCAAATATTCTTCATAATCGTCATAAGGACCTGTTTATTAAAAGGTTTCAATGTCAGCAACTTTCCCACAAGCCATGGTTTTTCCTCATCAACTCCCTGATCTAAATCCGGGACCTCCTCAATGACATCTGCTTCCTCCTCCTTCGTTAAAGTCAAATGTTTCCACATCTCCTCAATCTCATCCGCCATACCCCTTTCCTCATCGAGATCCAAAAAAACGCACACCACAGACTCAGAAACTGTAAATAACTCAATGCTAAAACTGAGAACTCAACGATGAAACTCAAAAGAAACTGAAACTCAAAAAACAGAGACTCGCACTACTCCTTCGGAGAAAAGGTCTGAAAGAGACTCTATTTTCTTTTTTTTTCCCCCTAAGAAATGTAACTTTTATCCATATACATTAATGAAATTGCATCAAGCCATCAACTAGAATAGTTTTTTCAAGGCAAAAGACATGATTGATGATGATTATATACTCCAAAATAAATCCAAATAATTATCCCAAAATATTCTGTGACAACTACCTGGCTCCATGCTCTTTGGGCCGTTAACATGTCGAAGAAAAATGGCAAGAAGCCCAACAATAAAGGTCCAAATGAAAGCCCATCGAAACTTCGACTCCATTTGCAACAATCACCCTAACCTAACCTTAGAATTAGACGTCAAGGAATGATTATGAAATACTAATATTTATTATATTGTACCCATGAGGCCATGACCCATCCGTTGGGCTCGACTCCAAGTCCTCTTGTCTTGGTTTATATGGCCGCTTTCATTTGTCCATAATATTTATATATACTATATAAAGAAAATAATACAATTTCTTTCTCATATGACATATATAGAAATATTAGAACAATATTACAAGAGAAACAAATCAAAATATGTATACCCAAAAAAGAAGAGAGAGAGAGAGAGAAACAGATGATCAAAATTAAAAATTAAGCATAACTTTCTAGGGTCGTTTTTGTAGTCAGTAATATATATTATATATGCTAACGGTTCAATATTTAATTAAGATTGTAAAATAAAGAGAGGAAAGGAAAACATTGAATATTTAGCCCTATAATTAAAGTTACGCAAGAGAAAACTCAACTTGTGAAAAATTATGGAAGTAGTGTGAGCAGTGCCCATGCCGACATTACCTTATTCTCCGAACTCCAAAGTGAAACTTTAGGAAGCAAATTGAATTATTAACCACATATGTATGTCGAACCCGGCCACAACAGTCCCATATGAATTTGACCTAAAAGATTCTTTTGAATTAATAAGGTTTCGGTTTTGTTTGGAAATGGTGCATATGGGAGCAGTCAATTCAATGTATTCCAGCCAAGCATTAATGTTTCAAGTACTCTGTCCAATCGATACCTAGATATTCAACAATTCTTCCTTTGCATAGTATTAGTAGTAGGCTGATCAATAAGCGCCAAGTACTGCAAAATATGTTACAAAAACCATCAACCTTTTTGCTGCTATAGATATATTATATAAGATGCTCAAAAGGTGCATATAATTAAGGATCTTTTTGGCCCTCAAGTGATGACGACCTTGCATGCATGTGCATTAATTGTGCATGCATTTATATTTTGCTAATCCTAATTGTACTATTGTGTTTGCTGATGGAAGCAGACACACGTAATTGTATTTTCCTATTTCATGTCCCATTGGCCTAATGCAACAAACAAGTTGTTCACGTAATGCTAGCTACCTTCGAAAACACCCTCTTCATCCATTCTCGTACGTTAGTTTTATTTTTGCCCCCACTTTTCAGCATTCTTCTAATCAACTTCATCGCTATAGCTTCTTTACTATCTTCCAAGTTTCCATATATATAGTTGATTAATTAATACTGTTTTATAATTAATTCATTGTGTTTTCTTTGTATTTCAGCACACATCAAACTTCATCATATACATATGCCTGCCTTCTAGCTATTAATTAATTTATAACTTAAATTCCATTTAATTTTGTGTATATGTTGTCAAAAATGAAATCTTGAAGCTCTACACGGAAATTAGACCATGCATGTTTAATGAAAAATAAAGATTAATTATATAAGCACAGTGAAAGTTTTATTCAACAAGGTTGTTGAAGGTGGGTTAGACATTACTGGATCTTTACTCGAGTTATAGAATACTGTATATATATTATTGCTCTAGAATCTTTGATCAAGTCAAAAAATTATAGTTAATAATTACCACGCCATTATAGTTTTACCCATGCATGCAAGTAAAGTTAATTAATTTTGTTAGAGTAGATATGCCACGTCATATAAATATGACATGACCGAATGTCTTATATACAGGTTAAGTCTCTCCACCTATCGCCAATTGGTTTTAAGTTGGACGCTTGACATAGTATCAGAGCTCACGTCTGTCCCATTGCCCATAGAACCGATGTGTTGTTCCGGGCGGTTGTCCATGTGTAGGGCTACACGTGAAGGGGCATGTTCTCTAGAGTAGATGTACACGTGAGGGGGCGTATTAGAGTAGATATCCCACATCATACACGTAGGGGCGTGTTAGCCTTGTTGTAAAATTAGAAAAGAAACAGAAAGATTTAAGAAGAATAGAGAATGCTTTGAGGTGTGATTGAAATCACTTTCTTAGAGGATTTATTTCTCCAGGATACAACAAAGCAAAAACTCTCCGATTAGAATTGTGAAACTGGTTAAGGAAGAGCAGTTTAAATATAATTGAACGGTTACACCTCTTGATCCTAAAAGTTACGCTAGATAACTGTTAAATGGATAATCATAACCATTCAGTTAAAAACTTAATAATTATAATTAATAAAAAGAATAATTATAATTATTCATATATTAAAAAATATATTTATTAGTTAAGAGGCCCAAGAGCCCAGGTGCCCCAAGTGCCTTCATCATAGACTTTAAAATTATTCTATGACTATCCTAATGGACTACCAAGAAGCCCATAGGATTTGGCTCACTCACTTGACATTGCTCAACTAATAAAAAGTTGACAATAACTCTATTTAAACAACCAATGTTCTTCTTCTCTTGCCAATGTGGGATTAGCTCCACATCTAAAACTACCAACAATCCCCCACTAGTTTTGGATGTCGGAGTTTTAATTAACCTTTCACACAAGCAAGCATTATGCATACAAAAAGGTATCTCTCGATTTAAACCTTTAATTAGTGTATATGCCTTAAAGCCTTAACGAAGATTATCGGTGTCCGCAGATTAAACCACAACTCTTAGTGTTAAGACTGAAGACATAACACACACAATACCCACTAAGTTTTCTATTAGAGGTCCAAACGCTCTTAGCACTTTTATGGCCATGTGCTTATCCATTTCATAAACATTTACAAGAAAAGTCTCTCATCTTTCTTGACGAAGCGGCACCACTTCTTATGTTTATATAGGTGGAATTACTAATGTGTCTCCATTGCTTTAGACATTTTAAATAACAAATTCCATTAAGAGTTTAAACTCATCCTTCTTAATCGCAATGGCAAGCACTAGTATTTAACCTTGTATTTTGGAACGGGAAAACTAGTGATCAACAGACACTTAACAATAACTTGTTTTTACCCATTAAACTTTGTAATTAGAGGTTACTAATTCAAAGTCGGGTTACCTTTATTGGTGTCTAATAAAGAGAGAGATTTTAATCCCATTCCATTTGCGGTGCTACTTACCAACTTTCTTGACAAAGGTTTGGTAAGAGGATCGGCTAAATTTTCTACCGATTTCACATAAATTATGGTAATTACCCCATTGTTGATCAACTCTCGAATATAATCATGTCTTAGGCTTATATGCCTAGACTTTCCATTATAAATATCACTATATGCTCTACACATAGTTGCTTCACTATCACAATACAAAGAAACGGCATTTATCGGTTGTGGCCACAACTCTATATCCATTAATAAATTTCTTATCCATTCCGCTTCTTTGCCCGCTGAAACTAGAGCAATAAATTCAAATTCCATAGTGGAATGTGAGATGCAATTATGTTTCTTGGATGCCCAACTAATTGCACCACCACCCAAAGTAAACATCCAACCAGAGGTAGATTTGTTATCATTCACACTTGTTATCCAACTTGCATCGACTGTATCCTTCCAAAACAGAAAGGATTCTTTGAATAACACAAACTATAGTCTTTGGTTTTCTTGAGATAACCAAGAACTCTTCCAATGGCTTTCCAATGACTAATATTAGGTTTACTCGTGAACCTAGAAAGTTTGCACACTGCAAAAGCTATGTCGGGTCTAGTACAATGCATAGCATATATTAAGCTTCCAATTGCACTAGCATATTCTAGTTGTGCAACAGTTCGATCACTATTTTGATCCAATTTGAAACTAGAGTCAAATGGTGTTGCACTTTCTTTAACATTGAGATGTTTAAACTTATTAAGCAACTTGTCAATATAATGACTTTGATTTAGTGCAAATCCATCTTTATGCCTCTTACTTTAATGCCTAGGATTGTATCAACTTCATTTAAGTCTTTCATTTTGAAGACATAAGTTAAATACTCCTTGGTTTTATTTATACAATCATATTTGTACTAAAGATTAACATATCGTCCACATAGAGATAAATTATGACTCCATATTCATCGGTAAACTTTGAATAGATACATTTATCCGCTCCATTATGTTTAAAACCATTGGACAATATGGCAGTATCAAATTTCTCATGCCATTGTTTTGGAGCTTGTTTTAGTCCATAAAGAGACTTAACTAACTTACAAACTTTGTGTTCATTTCCAGGAAGTACAAACCCTTCGGGTTGCTGCATGTATACTTCCTCTCTTAAGTCTCCATTTAAGAATGCGGTTTTTACATCCATTTGGTGTACAAACAAATCATAGATTGAAGCTAAAGCTATGAGTACTCTAATGGATGTAATTCTTGCAACAGGAGCATAGGTATCAAAATAATCTATGCCTTCCTTTTGGGTAAAACTCTTTACAACCAATCTTGCTTTAAAGGTTTGGATAGAACCATCGGTATTGTATTTTCTTCTGAATACCCATTTACACCCAATTGGTTTTGAACCGGGAGGAAGGTCAACCAAAACCCAAGTATTATTAGACATGATAGAGTCCATTTCATCATGAATTGCCTCTTTTCAAATGGCAACATCTCTTGAAGCCATTGCTTCGCTAAATGTTTTTGGATCTTCTTCCACATTTAGTACAAAAGGAGATTTCCTAATGACTTTGGTTTGATCTCCTTCTACCAAGAAAGTAATTGATTGTGAGGAAATAAAATCGGAAGGTAAATGTTTTTCCTTCCTTGCTCTTTGACTTCTTCTTGGTTCAATACTAATTTGATCACTAAGATCATATCTTTTGCCAAGAGCAGAATTGTCCTCACCTTGTCTATTCTCTTCACCAACATTCAAATTAGGTGAATTAATAAACTTATCTTCCAAAAATTCAACATGGATTGTTTCAACAATTGTATTCGTATTCAAATCAAGTAGTCTATATGCCTTTGAATTTTGTGCATATCCAACAAAAACACTTTTGATTCCTCTAGGTCCTAACTTGGTTTTATGAGGATAAAAAACTTTATAGTAAGCTATACACCCCCACACTTTAAAATAACTTAAGTTAGGTTTTCTTCCATAATTCCAAATTTCATATGGTGATTTCAAGAGCTTTCTTGAATATACTCTATTGTGTATGTAACAAGCTGTTAAAAGAGCTTCTCCCCAAAGATTTTGAGGTAGCCTAGCATTTGCTAACATACAATTTACCATATCGACCAAGGTTCGATTTTTCCTTTCGGCCAATTCGTTTTATTGAGGTGTATATGGGGCAGACTTTTGATGAATTATGCCATTCTCTTCACAATATTGAGAGAATGAATCAGGAAAATATTCTCCTCCTCTATCACTTCGAAGAACTTTAATTTTCTTCTCCTTTTGGTTTTCAACCATGTTCTTATATTCTTTAAATTTATCAAAAGCCTCATCCTTAGTTCTCATCAAATACACATAAGTAAAACGAGAACTATCATCAATGAATGTTATAAAATAACGTTTTCCTCCTCTTGTTAGAAGACATTTAATTCACATATGTCAGAATGTATAAGTTCTAACATTTCAGAATTTCTTTCAACCTTTGGAAAAGGCTTCTTTGTCATTTTTGATTCAAGGCAGACTTGGCATTTATCATGATTACTATCTTGATATGAAATGTATCCATGTTTTTGCATATATTTCAAATATTGAAAATTTAAATGACCTAGTCTAACATGCCAAATAAAAGAAGAATACTCAACAACATAAGCAACAGGATAGTTTATTTCATTAATACTAAGCTTGAACATTCCATTAATGGAGTACCCTTTTCCTACAAATACTCCATTTTGGATACAATTACTTTGTCAGATTCTAGGACTACTTTGAATCCTTTCTTACATAGAAGATTAGCAGATACAAGATTCTTTCTCATTTCTGGTATATGAAATACATTAAGCAAGGTTAATTTCTGTCCTGAAGTAAACTTCATTTCAACAGACCCTTTTCCCATGACGGTTGCAGCAACATGATTTCCCATAAGGATTTTTTCAGATTCATTACATTCTTCATATGTCTTGAACAGCTTCTTGTTGTTGCAGACATGAATCGTTGCACCAGAATCCAGCCACCAAGAAGAGGATTCGTTTGTAGCATCAGCCATGTTAATTTCGGTTATCATGCCAATCTGCAGTTCTGAAACCATAGCAACTAAATGCCCTT